>CAJNSZ010000264.1:116581-135394 GCA_905329745.1 Rotaria sp. Silwood2 | reverse complement strand
AGTCCATGAATATCTTGTGATTGTTTCTTTCTTTCTAGTTCGCAGTACACCTAGTATTTCAGGATAGTTCACCAGTGGTATCGGATCTGACACATTATCCCATCGGATCAGAGGTACATCGACATATGGGTGTGGACGTACCACCACTGAAGTTTCGAATAGTTTTTCATAGTGTCCAGCAGCCGTGTTTGCGATCGATTGTGCATCCTTTATTATTTCACCGTTCGATAATTTGAAACCCCTCAACGAAGAGGAAACAGTCCTGAATTGTCTCTTTGCTTTACTCCAGAATAAGCTAGAATTTTCAGCTGGCACATGGCTTTCTTTTAATAGTTTGGTCAAATGGTTCTGTTGAAAATGTTTTAATTCGAAACAAGCCAGATTTCGTAAACGACGAACTTCTTGTCGGAGTACCAAATCTCCCTTCCGTTTTGCTTTGAAAGATAATGACATACTTTGCGCTAGGAGCTTCATGAGCTCAGGCGGAACAGAAGGACGAGCAAGTTTAAGCGGAAAGTATTGTTTGCACCTGGCGGCCAGAAGTGCCAGAAAAGATATAAACTGTTCGTATATAATATCGTATGATCCATATTTCCATTCTTTTCCCCAAAAGCCTGACGTGTACGACAACACTAAGGAAAAAACCGACCAGATTGTTCGCGATCCTTCGCAGGCTCCAACCTCATCACATGCTAGTACACCTAGTAAGGGCTTGTGATCACTCAATGTATCCCCGTCAACCGTTGAATCGTAAGAGGTACACCGACGGCTGCGGCATAATCAATTGTGCACTCCGAACGAAGCGATGTATTGGAATCAGGAACGATAGGCCCAAGCGCGCATGAATCCATCCATTGAAGTAGTTTGTTGGCTTTTTCGCCATTAAGCAGTTATTGATGACGAACGGCGACAGATCCGACCAGTCCCATGTTTTACTTGCAGGTGCGTATGTTCCAACAAGTCTAATTGTTTGTTCTAAAAGTAAACCAATCGTATATACATTTGGTAATGAGCAGAGGACTCTCGTGGCAGGTATGTCGTTGCGTATCATAACCAAAACACCCACGTGTGCGTTTTCCTCACATTGATCGAAGAATCGATAATTCGCAAAGGCGGCTCCAATTAGAGAGAAATCCACATGCCCAACCTCGCCCAAAACTATAATATCAGAACGATGTGATCCCACCAGCAGGCAGACTTCGCCCCATCTTAGATCAAGACCACGAATATTAAAGCAAAGCATATGTAGATAAGAATAAGATTGGTGCTGGGACGATTTTTGGAAAGGTTTCCATTTCGAAGCAAGATGAGTTAATGAAGAAGCAGAGTGCCAATCTAGCAGACCATCCGAAAGCAGAGAGAAGTCTTTTGGTGAAAGCGTATTACGAGTTGTATCCGGAAAACAAGTAGCATTAAAATCTAAGCTGTAAGTATCGGTTACCGGATTGATCATTCTGTAGAGTTCGAGTGGGACGATCTGAATTCTGCCAGCATTTTAATTTGTTCCTGCCAATATGATTTCCAATTTACGCCCTGTGCACTTTGTGAATCCATTATAGACGTACATAAGTCCTGCATTATTGCGTACATTTGTATGAACCGATCCTCAAATTTCTTTTCCATTGTTTTCACCTTGTTTTCTTGTTTCGTCATAACGAATACTCATTTCATCTTTTAGTTCCCCAATAGATCGACGAGTTGCGTTAAATTCTTCTTCCACTTTTGCTAACATGCTATCGAGTTTCTTGCCAATTAAATCGTTCATGTTCGATGGCATCGCTTGATCGACAGTAGAGTAAGGCAGACGACTAGTCGTAGAACTGAACAGCTGATTATTTAACTGTGTTCGCTCAGAACTTGTATCTCCTACGGTTGCTGGTACCACGTTAGCCAGGAGCTTTCGAGTGAGAGCAGCTCGATAGTCTTTCATGACTTTGCACTTTGAATCATTAGAAGTATGGGGCCAACCACAATGTATACATTTTAAAAGACCAGAACATTGGTACTCGTTCAAGTTCGAGCATTTTTCACCACAGGTTTTGCATGTGGATTCTTCTTTCTGTGGACAGTTCTTTCTGAAATGTCCTATTCCAAAATAGTTGGAACAAATTAAGACGTTTGCTTGAGCAAAATATTCCACCACCTTGTACTTCATATGCATGATGCCAATTTCACCTGCTTCTAATATTTCACCACGTACTTTAGGCGATAGAAACTCCAGTTTCACGGCGCGTACCGGTTGCTGTGCTTTATTTTTTAAACGAACGATATTTTCTACTCCTGGATAATTGCTTTTCACCTCCTGCACGAATTCATCCCAATCAACTTGAAGCGATACAGTCGGCAAGACTAGGGCCAATTGTGGAGGAATCGAAGGATTTTTTGTTGTGAATTGACAGCCTGCTAGCTCTGTAGGCCAATTACTACGATCATACAAGAACGAAAACGATTCACTATTCTCCACAAATATCAAGATACAGCATTCGTCTTTTCCCGCTCTTCCGCGCCGATAAGCAACCGTTTTTAATTCGACATTTAGATGAGCAAGTGCGTGTTTGATCAAATCGTCAACGACCAACTTCTCACGAACTTCTTGTGAAAAAATAACAGAGAAGGGTGAGAAAGGAAAGCGAGTTGTAGCGAAACGACAAGTAGCTACTGATGGTTGTTGCTGGTTATTATTATTCCGTTTCTCCGTGTCCCTTGTTCCCAGAGAATTTCGATTCAATTGTGCTGGTTGATTTTGTGTATAACGACCTAAATAAGCCCCATCGTTACGCTGCTGGTTGAATCCACGAATCCGTTTGTTGGGAGTATTATTCGAATTAAACGCAAGATTAGGCTGATGGTATTGGGGACGTACTTGCATATTGGAATCCGATAAACCACTAGTATCATTGCGACCTCTCTTGTTATGAGCTGATATTGGTGTGGAAGATACTGTTGGGTTAATCATTGATGAGTAAAGTGATGCTGTTACATTGACGGATAGTTGTTGTACTGATAATGCCGGTTGTTGTTGATGCATGTTGGAATGTATCATTGACTGTTGCATAAATGGTGGAGGAATACTTATGAAAGACAATACTTGTTGTTGTTGATTATATTGAGCTGTTGAACTAGGTGATGAATATTGATTAACCGTATGACTGTTAGGCAATTGTTGTGAGTATACGTATGGCTATTGATTATTTATTGGTAGGTAGTTAACCGGTGCATTATAATAGACAATTTACTGTTCCTGTGATATATCGTTGTTTGGAGCAAGTGATACATTATTCATCACTGCATACATTCGAGAGTTTTCCTCGGGCAAAAGAACTGGTTGCTGAAGATCAACTAGATTATTGTTTTGTCTACTAAGAGACGTCATTTATGACAACAATCACCAAGACTTAGTCTTTGATTATTGTGTAAACAGACAAAGAAAAGAGAAGAGAACGAGCACTAAAAAGCGGCAAGAGTAAGCACGTCTAACCACTATGAGCGAGTAGCGAATGAAGAACATCATTTAAAAAACTATTTCATTCGAAATAGATAAAAATGTATTTCAATTATCGTGATCGAAGTTCACCAGAAGCAGATATAAGCATATTATAATTGGGTGAAACTAGTGTTGATAAAATAACATTTGTTAATTCATTTCCTAATTGTCTTTTTTAATAATACATTTAATGATATATCAGAAGATGAATTAAAAGTATTGATTCCTTCTTCATTCATGATAATAGACAATGAAACATTTATTAGTACAAAGACTTTCTTTGGAATTCCAAATAATAATGAAAATGATGAACAATCATGTCGAAGTTATATATTTCTAATAGGAAATCGATCAATATGTTTAATTGATGAACTTGATGTTGATCATGAAACAAGAAATTTTTGAAAAAGATCAACAGGTGAAACAACATGAATATTAAAAGTTCTTTTTTGGAGAATTTCATGAAAAGACTGTTGTTGAAGTTCAATTTAATAGAGAAAATATATTTATGTTTGATAATAAATCATTTCTTTTTTTTTTTATAAACAATGATTAAAATTTTTAATACAAGATTTAAAAAATAACCAATGCATTGATCAAAAAAGTATTGTTAAATGATATCCAGCACTTGGACAAAGAGCTTTGTCAATTTATTTTAATATTAATTTTTTTATTGATTTATATTCTCAATTATTTATCGGTATGCTTTTATTGAATAATTTTAAAGAAATTTTTTTTTTAATAATAAAATTTTAAATTTCTCAATAAAATAAAAGATTTTTGTTTCTTATATTTAAAGAGTTATGTCAAAATTGTAATTGTCATTGAACAAATCATATGCATATAAAATATAAATATGAAAGAAATTAGACATATATTGAAATAAATAATTCTAATTTATTGCAAATATCTTGATTAATCATAACAATAATTGATAAAAAACAAATGTCTGATTTAAGAAATTAATTGTAGAACAAGTTAGATCAATGAAAAAAAGCCAAGCTCAAGCAAGTAAGAGTAATGAGCAGTTTGATGATTTACCAATAGATAATAATTCTTCAAATATTCTTAATAATTTAAACGAGATTTTAAAATCATTTAAACAGATAAAAATTTTCTTGAATGCATTACTCTTTCACTTTATATCTATCAAAAATAATCGATTTTTTTTTCTCTAAAGATTTATTTGCTTATAAAAAGTTTGATAATAAAACGGAAGAATAAGAATGAATGAGTCATGTTTTTCATACATTTTTTAAAACTACAAGACATAGAAAGAATGTTGTTATGGGAGTGGGTGAATAGAAGCGCAACTTCCACAACTAACCCACACTTAGCATTTGAACAATGAGCAATCTTCACAAATATGCACATTTGCCATTGTCATTCTCTGACAAGGAATAAAATTGTATTCAATCGATCAATATTTGAAACAATTATTAGTATGCTCATAGTCATTGTTAGTCAAAAGCAAGATTATATTCGTCTTTATTAATATATTCTCTGTTTTATTTTGCCACTTTTTACACTTTCAAATTCTATCATAAAAACGATGCAATACAGAAGAAATGTGATTCTTTTAATATCGATTTTATCAATAAGAATATGTGAGGTCGATTCGTATTTTCGATAGTTATCAAGCAACTGACGCTGATCGACAGTGATTCAAAATGGTTTTCGCAGTCAATTTTAAGAAAGAGAAAAAACAGAATCGCCGATTTATTATTTACTATACGCCAACCTTTCTTTTCTTTTGCAGGGAGAGAGGTTTGGTAATTCTTATGTTTGACTAGCTGTATGCAAGCGATAATGCACTTGGTGTAGTGCAAATATTTGTTGTTTTATCATGGGTACAATCACATCATAAGAACAAGCTGCTTCACTAAAAAAGCAGTTACAGAGAAGTCGCTGAAAAAGAAGAAAACTGATTAGCAGCACACGAATGATGATAGAGCACAATCTCATTCTTGTTCCTTCACATTCACAAATCCATTACTTGGCTCCAAGAACAATTATAATAGAAAATGCACTCTCCATGTATGAGACGATGTGAAAACGAAGTTCGGAACACACACCAAATGATGTGGAGTAATGAGAAATATCGACTTGGTAAGTCATATTTGATTGAGAAAGAAAACGGAAACTTTGAACATGATTTGATAAAACAGAATCTCTGCTAAATCTCGTGTGTTTTCTTTGTCGGCTGGAAAAGTATCAGCCGCTTTGTTCACAATCATACTGGCTGCTCGATCATCTATTGGCACCTGTATTGGTAGTTCAACATCATAAGCTATTCATCTTAATCTTTTCATCAACTTCTGTAGTGGCAGTTAGACACTATTTTTCGTCTTCGTATTGTCACACTTAAGTAGGAAAATTCTTTCACGTGTGTAACCGTTTTGGTTTTGTATTCTATCCTTGTTTGTGGATTATTTCTAACGTCTTAAGTATTATTCTCACAATATCACCTTCTGTTTCGATTATATTCATCGAAAAAACAATTGTTTAGGGAACCTAAGAACTAGATTGGACGGCTATCGGCAAAAGCCTGTAATATGATGAAGAAACAAAGGAAGGAAAGAAAGTTTTAGTAATTTTCTTCTTATTGAATCACTAGAATAATCTGTAATAGTACGAGGAATTAATAATGTGTTTATTACCTAAAAATTGATAAATTTTTCCTTTTTGTAGCATCGTCCGACGTATCGACCTATAAGCATGTCTTTCATTCAGATGTATAAGAAACGGAGCCACATCGTCATATTTTCGAAAGTGTAGGGTGTGGGGTGTGGGTGTGGGTGTGAGTATAAGCAAAGAGACGCAGCTAACAGTCACACCCAATCCAACTCAACCCGACCCGACTCGACTCAGCCCATCCCATCCCAACCCAACCCAACCCAACCGGACCCGAAGTTAAATCATATATTTTATATATACATATAGATACATATTCTTTCTTGACTTGACTTGACTTGACCCAACCTAACCCCACATCAAACCATATATTATGTATATATAAAAATTCGTACCATGATTCGATACAATATAAATAATAGTGATCTTTTATACACACATTCTTTTATAAAGTACTATTAGAACAGTGATTTATATAGTAATATGAGGCGTAGCCAATTTTAAATTTCCTGAAAAGCGGAATTTACCATGCCCTCGACTGAAACGAAATCTTTTTTCTGTCGTTGAGCGGCCTCCTTTTTGTTTTGACCTGACATTTTGCATCGAGATTGAACCGTTGAAACATCTGAAGTTTGAAGACAAATTTTTTCGTAAAACTGTAGAAAACAATAAATGCACTGTAGAGATTTTTGCTTATTTTCACGCTTCCTGACTCGAAAAAATATGGATCCAGTGCATCATTGTGACTAATCAACTTGAGGTTTGTCAGAAATCTCGAATAGCTTCCATGGATATTTCAAATTTTGTTTCACATTTTCATGTACTAATAAAAAGACAAATGAGATTTTTTGTATTTAGTTCGATGGACGAATATAAATGTTAGTATCAAAGGTTTCATTGAACTGTAGGTCATACTTGGAATCGATCGAAGTCATTGACTTGATCAGTAAAAAATCAGTGAAAGATCGAGAACTAACGAAGATTTTTTTTTTCAAAACACTAGTAATTCATATCAGATAATGTTAAACAACATTTATATTATGATCTGGCTGATATTTTACAGTAATGATCTGATATCTTTACAATTGATAATTTTCATCTATTGTTATTTAAAGTAATTGTAGAACATTGCTGAAAAGAATTTCAATTTGTGAAAGGAAACCTTTGTTGACAGAATGATGAGACGAGCTAAAATGTACAGTTTTTATATTAAATTTCCTAATTTAAGGTCTCATAATATCTAAATATTTTCATAATTACATGATGCTATTAGTATTTGATAACATCTTAACAGCAGAACGAAATCTTTTCTTATGTTTGAAAATGAAAGTATGAACTAAAAACAACTAGTTATTGAGATTTTATGAGAATTGATAGAAATCAGTCGAGAAAAATAAGTTCGAAACTTCGAAGTGAAAATCTTCTGGTTAAAATCGAAATTAACTTATAATACCTGTTTAGCTTTTCATGAGCACAGTAAAATTCATTCAGCATGATCCGAGACTCCCATTCTATGACGAGAAAGCCTTAGCTCAATATTTAGAGCTCCGATTCGGTTGACAGCTAGACATTTATCAATGAGAGAGTTCCAAATTCATATCTCTTGATCATTAAAATCATGATAATCGTTGAAAAATGAGCAAGATAGATTAACTTTGCTGTTCTAAAAATCAACAAAAAAAAACTGGCGAAAACCGGTCGACTTTAAAATTTCAGCTTGGTTGCACCGATCGCCGGTAGACCAGTCGGTCGTATACCGGTTTGCCGATTCTGTTTCGAATACGCTGCGCATAATGGATCCCCTTCATCATGCTTCCAGCTCAGTCGTAGAAAGAGTGCGAAATCAATTACTGTCTTTCCACATATGATATTTCCCATATATAAATTTTTATAGCTGAGACTCAGTTTCAAATGTCGATGCACGTTATTGTCTTATATATGAACCGATTTGCATCAAAACTTGTTGATTGTGAATTTTTATAGATTTTTGTGAGAAAATTTGTAATATATGTAGCTAGCATTTCAATTGGCTTTTTATTTAGATATGAACTTAATTGTAATAAAATTTAAGTAATCTATCTGACTTAAACTATTCGACTTTGATAAGTTCGTAAGTGCCGAAGTCGATGTCGTCATAGATGCCGTATGATTTTTCTTTAGCACATTCAGGATCATCGAAGAGTTTCAAGAGCCAACCATATTTACTAGCCAGCTCCGTTAATCGAGCAAAATTACCTAATTTCTTTGAAGTTTCCAGAAACAGACGACCATTCTTGGTTAAGTGTTTGTGTGCTTCTCTTATATAAATTTCTGTAAGTATATAACCAGGATCAAATAATGTACGTTCAAGTTCGTTGAGTTCGTTCAGTGGTTTATTGATGTGATTGAATGGTGTGTTCCAAAAAATAATATCGAATCGATCATTTTTATGTAATGGTTCGAATATGCTACCATACAATGTTCGTATTCGATCGCCTAAATTGTACCTATCAATATTGGCCTGCATATTCGCTATTGCTTGTGATGTGATATCCGTTGCAGTGACTGTATTTGCACCATTTAATGCAGCTAGAATTGAAAGATAACCAGCACCTGCACCAATTTCAAGCAATGAATTCGGTTTAACTGCACGTATCAGACGCAGCCATCTGTTAACCATCAAATGAGACGATGGAAAAACTTCTGGATTGTATACATTTGGATGGACTATAAATTCAAGGCCAGCGAATATCGTTGTATAAGGTTCTTTGTAAGCATATGCTTCTTCGAGTTTGGCATGAACTTGACCTTCACGAACATAAATTGTTTCTTCCATTTGAGACATGATACCGGGGTCGATATTGTTATGAGCGAAAGAAAATTTGAAATGAGATAGAACGACAGTTAGCTCGGGGAGTTTAAGTATACATAACGCCTACGATAATTATATTTGATAAGGAAAGCAAAGAAAATGCAGAAAAATGAAATAAAATACTGCTTTCAAACTCAACGCGGAAAAAAATGGTTGTATACGTCGTCGCCGAAACTTGCATTACCAAAAATGAATATCGCCGAATGCCTTTCAATTATCTATATTCGTGAGCTTCATTTCACCGATATAGCTCTCAGCAATCATTACTTCTGCTCACGCTTTCAGAACATTTATCATATACATACATACAAATTATAGCATCTAGTTAATTGTAATATGCACACCATAAATTATGACCTGATCTTTTCTTAGTCACTAACTTATTTAATTACCACCTTAGCTAATAAACCAAGTTAGTTCCTAACTTGACTGAGAAACTTATTGAATCACTCATTTAAATTAGTTATTAACTTGGCAAATCATTATAATAATTACTAAGTCCATCAAGTATCAATAGTGATAACAATAAAAGGTTTCTAATACTGCAAGTGTTATCTAATAATATCACAGCAGGTGTTGATCATTGAAATAAAAATGGTCGACAACAGACATCACCAACAGGGAAGTAGGCAAATTTCTGCGATGTAACTTTTGATGAAGAGCATATTGACCGAAAAAAGAAATCATTCAGAAATTGATATTATCCTCTATCTAGTCAATCTATATTTTTCGATGAAATTTTGCACAATATGTATCTCGCGAATATCAATCGATTGAAAACGGTTTCGGAATCAAATATTGAAATGATAATCAATCATGATTATAATCTACGTTGTTAATGTTTTCTTTATTTACAAAATTGATCATTTATTGTCCGAAATTTAAAACATTATCCAATATATCTGATAGTTTGCGGAACAGTAGGAATATGCTGAAGAGAATTATATTTTTTTATGAGAAGACATATTCACTTTCCTACATATATTGCCAATCGTTTTCGCAAAGAACTATAATCGCTTGTGATATCTACAGAACGTCTCATTTCTTGAATGTTTTTTTTTTATATGACTAAGTCATTCTTTTTTCTTTGTCGACGATTCAGATGATCGAAGTCAATTCTAGCCCTGATGCTTTCTTCACTCAAAGAATGTGGAAATGTGAGATATGAATATCAGTGTGATATATGGATGTAAGGTGTAGACATGGAAAAAAATCAACATTTTTTGGAATTAGAATTGCTTCTCTCAAATTATGAATACAATATCATCGAAAACAACTGCAATAGCTTTGGTAGGGTATGGGATGTGGATGTGAGTCTTCTTTCCATTTACATCTCACACCCACACGTTCTTACTATATCGGCATCTAATTAACGGCTAAATTTCATCGATTTAAACGATTTCTTCCAAAAAAAATAAAGTAAAATCATTTCTATGATCATCTGGTTTCTTTTCGTTTGAAGAACCTATATCTTTCAAAACATTTTTCTTCTCAAATCACGATTGAAGAAAGTGTCATAATATCCATAAGTTGAACATCGAGATTTAAAAAATAGCTCTTACAATATTAACTTGATGAACTTACGTTACCCGTATGTTGTTAAATAACGATTTTGACTGAATTTGGTGTAACGAAATGGACACCTAACTTCATATTCCCCGAATGATAATTCACACATAATTACATCCAACGATACGTCCATATCTACATTCCTCACCGAATTTACTCGAAACTCTCAGGTCTATAGATACATGAGTATCTGTTGTGCTACATATCGTAACTTGCAGTCTGTCATTACCTAGCATATTGTGACGTTTAACTTATTGAACATAATAAAAAATTGCTTAAATACTACAGAAAATGATCAGCTATAGAATACGATTATTTGTTTACTAATTTTCATATTTTCTTTCAAGACATCATTTCAAAATTCAGATAATTCTCTTTCACCAGTAAACAATCGCATAGAGGTATAGATAAGATAAGTCTTTTTTTTAAATTATTTTACATATTTCTTATAGAAAGCTAAGATATCATCATCAAATATCCTCAACCTATGTAAATGAATCATGTAATTTATTATAAAAATTTTGTTTCAAGTTCTTTTTTTTTCTAATTTAATTAAATAAAATTAATAAAATTCAAATTTCATTTAGGATTAAAATTTCTGAATTGTTCAATAAAAGTATGAAAATTAATATATCGAAATAAAGTATTGTCATTCAAATTCAATTTTTATATTTTCATATTTTTAAACTGTTTATGACAAAGACAAGAAGAAAAATAGTTATATCAATAATCTAATCAACTATTGTTTCGAAAATTGTGTGCTTTAATTTATATTCGAAATACTTTGCAAATCAGTTCAATTCTTTTTGTGAGTTTTATCCATCATCCGTTTGATTGAATCTTCTGACACTTGCTTTTCATGTTCATGCATATAGTTATCTTCCATTTGTTTAATAATTGATAATTGTTCACTAATCTCTTTAATTTTACTTGAAGTTTTTATTAATTTGTATATTTCCGATAAGTTTATAGAATTTTTGCTTGGCACTGATATGGTCCAAACTTTTTCATATTCGTTTTTAAAGCTTCTTAGCTCATCATATAATCTCGCATTAAGAATCCGATTTTCTTTGTGTGAGTAAATCGATTTTTCTTCATTAGTCATTTGCTTGAGAACAGATAACAATGGATCATTTTCTTTTGAAATATGAACAACATGCTTATAAAAATAAGCAAATTCCGTAGTTATCTGTATTAATTCATCTAAATTTCTTTTCATATCATTAAAAGATGGTTTTTGTTTCTCATCCCAAAGTTCATAATAAAGTACATAATTTACTTTAGAATGTCGTGAAAAATCACACGAACATTTATCACATCGATCTGAAAGGATATGCAATTCGTCACGCATTATCCAAAATTCGCCACATTGTATAATAGAACGCTTGCATACCTTGCACATAGTTGAATTTCTACCAACAGGACCTGGACATAATCTTATTAATGACTTAGATGAATTCTTATTGAGTAATATTTTATTTCTCATCATATTTTTTATAGTTTCCAATACAGGACGAATCATTCGATTGATTTGAAATTGAGCATGTTCAATAGACATCCAATTTTTTTGTAAATAAGGCTTGAGTTCGTTACAAATATATTCCATAAAACGATTCGTCTCGTTCACTGAAGTTACCCAACTTCGCTTGTATTCATCTTTTTGATAATCATCGAATTTAATTCCATTGTTACAGGCGACTAAATATCGAAATGATTCATTGTCAAAACAAAATGTATTTGATTTTTTAAATAGAATATCTTTGAATGAATATGATGTAAGCATCGATTTTAGTAAAGGTCCAGTATTACCAGGTGCAAAGAATGTTGCTCGAGTATTAGTGAAACAAAAAATTATATTATGATGCATAGTTTCACCTAAAAAGTCTAACAATCGACTAAAATATGAACGTAAAACAATGTTTAATCTTGATTCATTTGGTTTAAGAAGTATACAAATAGCATTCAAATGTGATAGATTATTAATAAATGATAGAATATGTTGCATATTTAGATCATCTTGATCAGGTCCACGAGTATCTCCCATACCGGGTGTATCAATTAATCTCAATTTCGTTCGAGTACCAATAGTAAAAACATATGATCTACAATGTTGAGTTACTGATTGACCTGGATGATCATGATCTTCATTGGGATCTTCATCACCAAATTTAACTATTCGTTCATCGAAATTATCACCAACTGTCAAAAGAAATGAAACAGGCATAAGTACAATGGGTTGACCAGAGCGAGCTTTTTTAAGTGTGTCAAAATTAAAATAATTAGCAATGGCATTGACGAATGTTGATTTTCCGACACCAGATTCACCTAAAAGAAGTATATTAATAATATTATTCATTGATGAATTTGATTCATTAGGACGTTCTTTTTTCGATGATGATGTCGTAGAGTCTAAAGTTGATTTTGCCTGTGAAGTCTTTCGCAATTGGCGTATTTCTTTCGATGCCAACATTTCCATTTGTGATAATTGACATGAACAGTAGGAAAAATCAGCATAAACAAATTCTAATTGGCAATTATTTTTCCAATCATTAATTAACTTGTTATAAAAAATAGTCGATTTTTGTGAACGTAGTTTCTCTAATCTATCGTCAAAACAATACACAATTTTCTGTTCGTTTTCATGCACAACTCGTCTTGTAATTGTTTCCAAATCTATATCATCTTCTGTAATGATTTCTGTTACATTTAGATATTTGATTCCCTGTTTTGTCAAATTGTCGATTAACTGTGCTTTTTGTCTCAAGGTATTACAAAGTTCAGTAATATCACTAATCTTTTTTAGTAATCTTTCATCTTCTGTATTAATCAATGGGTCTGCTAATGAATCTTGTTTAATTTCTCCACTGCGAATTTTTAAAAATAAATTTATCTTTTGATCTCTTTTTACTCGATAAAGATTGTCTAAGGTAGAATCTTGTTGTAGAAATTCTTCATATGGTTGCGTGAGATATTTTTTAAGCAATTGTTTTTCTTCAGAATTAAATATTTTCCATTGTGCTTTAAGTAATGATAACTTATATAAATATGATTCTATTTGATCCATATGTTTTTGATTGAATGGAACAAATCTTGCCTTCTCTATTGGATACGATGGACAAAAGCATCTGATTGGTTGAAGAGTATACTCTATTGGACGATGTTGAGAAATATCTGATTTTATATCAATTATTTTTTGACAAAGATCAGCCAATTTTTTTGGTTTAGTGATATCGAGTATATTGGAAAAAGCTCTTATATAAGTAAACCGATTGAATAAATCCTTTTCAATTGTTGCTATGTCGAAATTGTTTTCAGTTAGTTGTTTTTTTATTTTGTCAAGTAGTTGATCAAGATCAGATTCGTGATTAGGTGTTGGTTGTAGTAGAATAATAACATGAATTCCATACTTAATCGCAGTTATAACATGAGTTATATCGATATTGGCTATAGATTTTTTGATATTTCCCAATTGAATAGTAGTTTGGTGATTGTTCAACCGATTTTGTTCTGTTTGATAGTAATAGGAGAGAAAGCGAGTATATTTATCGATTTTAAATGAATGTTTAATGAGCAAAGATATTCCATTGAAGTCAACTAATTTTAAGTATATACTCAAACACAATTCTTTATCAATACCAATTATATCGTATAGATTTTTATCCTCAAGTCTACCAAAATTTATTTCTGGATACTTCTCTGTTTTTGTTAATTCAATCGGCCCAGAAGGAATTTTTAACACTGGATTTTTTAGTAAGCGATCCTGTTTTGCATCGTAAAGAGATCCAATAACACCAGATTGATCGATAGCTAGACGATATATGTCATTGCATGTGAACGACTCTTCATCACTACCAGAAGAGTTTCTAGAGGTTTTTATGTTTGGTTGAAATGGTTTTGATTTTGTTGATCTTGATCCCATTTCAATTACCAAATCAGTCAATCAAAAATCTATCTAAACTATACTTGACGATATAATCAACCAATGATTCTAAAAGAAACTTAAAATGATAGTATTGAATACTATTCACGCACGTTTGTTCGCACTACGGCCAATATACCACAATAGAACAATGATCAGTGGATAGTTGATCATTTAAGTATTAAACTACCATCGATACACTGCCGGTATAACTTGTACTTACGAGGGAACCGCCCGAAGTGATTCAAAGCTTTTAAGCTGATATTTTACCGATAAGTAGAGTCCAATGAGACTAGAAAAAGCCGAAAAAGACAAGGGTCCATGGGCCTTGCTTCTCGAGTTATGGTCATTTTACTGGGTTTATCACCTATGATACGATATTCACCGAAAAATCAAATTAAAGAGTTTCGATCTGAAATTTTGTCCACATGTAGGTCTTGTGGTCCGTATATTAGCCTGAAAGTTTAAGCCAAAACGAATGCACTGTTCTCGAAATATTAAGTTTTCAAGAAAAGTCGATTCTTTTGGTATGTATGCAACGTGGTACTGTTTTTCTGAGATTGCAATATCTCGAGAATGGCGCTTTCGTTCTGGCTTAAACTTTGAGGCTAATATACGGACCACAAGACCCACATGTGGACAAAATTTCAGGTCGAAACTCCTTAATTTGATTTTTCGGTGAATATCGTATCATAGGTGATAAACCTAGTAAAATGACCACAACTCGAGAAGCAAGGTCCGTGGACCCTTGTCCTTTTTGGGCTTTTTTCTGGTCTCATTGGACTCTACTTATCGGTAAAATATCAGCTTAAAAGCTTTGAATCACTTCGGGCGGTTCTCTCGCAAGTGAATTTACTCATTCATAAAGTATGATTTATTAGCATGAGCACTGAAAGTGCTAATGCGATCAGTACAACAGTAGTTTAATCTTTATGTACATTTTGTCTGTAGTCTACTAGGAAAATACATAATATAACTCTTACTTCTATTCTCTCTTCTAAAGATGTAAAGTTGATCTAATTTCCAGATAATTATAAAGAATATATGAAGATAAAATAAATTTTTCGAGACATTCTATGGATTGTTTTTCTGAGGTTTTTGCTAGCTGTATTTTTGCCATTTATTTTTGGACTAAATCAGTGTAATACACAAATACTATAAACATGTACTCATTATNAGTGTTCCTGAGGGGGACCACGGCTTTTTGCTTAAACATACAGTAAAAATGCAGTATCTCGGCAGTGGTAAGCTAGCAGCACGAACTTTTTCCAGAGGATTCATAGATCATTAGGATCTACATGATGCGCATATGCTCAACTCAAAAGCGATGTGACAGTTGGGAATGTTCCCTCGTTAGTTCTTTTCGCTTCGGTATATTCTTTTTTGGATCGGAAATACTTGTGATATGAGTTTATTTTCATATGACAAAATTTTAAAAAAATGAATTGTTAGGTTTTACAGTTTTCACAGTAGATTTCGATTTAAATGTGATATATAAAAATCTTAATTTCTTCGTCTATTTTACTTACCTGTGCAATCATATCAATAAGCAAAGTCTTTTTTATTTCTATTATTATGGTTGCAAAAAGTTGTTTTCTTCCAGATAAAATGTCACAGAAAGAAAATAAAAATGTCGAAAGAAGACTTTTACACCTTTGTGAGAGTTAACACGTGTACAGAAATATAGATATGAGAAAGAAATAAAATTTTATTAACAAGAAAAAAGAATGCGTGGGTTGGAGAAAGACGAATGAAAAGCAAAAACCTTAGTTAAACTTTTTCAAGCTTAAAATCAGGATTGTCTCATATATATACGAATGATGCATGAATTCCATATATGTATCTTTTAAAATAATAAGTAAATCTATGTAAATTATATATACTTAGGCAAATGAGATACAGCCGATTTCGATTAAAACCGATCATAGTCTGGTAGAATGAACCACCAGGTCTGATTATCAGATTTTTGCTTTCAAATTCCTATAATTTTCCAACTGACAACAACATCTTTCCGGCGTGAACACATTGAAGTTGTTGGTTCAGATATGTGTATCTTAATCATTCTGTTTGTTTTCAAGATCAAATCATATTTTCGTCAATATTTTTAGCATTGAATATATTAGATACTTATTTTTTAGCTTTGAATTTTAGTGCTGTCTACTTTACATCATTGACTATTAATCGATGTACTAGAAGTTCTGAAATGATTTTAAAACTTACTGTTCTTGAAGTCAATTGCTTTTACCTATGACTAAGAAAGGATAATAATATTATCATGTTTTATTATCTTTTTTTGTTCATTTCTAAATAAGAAACAACACACGTTAGATTATCAATGTTCTTGTATGTAATGATTATTTTTATCAATAACTAATTTTAATCGTGCTGCTATTTTATCTATCGGTGATCGATACAAAACTCCTATTCCTTTTTGGCTACCTTGTTACTAATATGTCACAGGATCTTGTTTGGGTACGTTGCTGAGAATTGTCTCAGTACATGGGATATCTTCAGGTAGGGAAGAATTCAAAGATTTCTGTGATATACTGATAGCACAATATCCTTACGTGTACCCAGAATTCAGTACAATAACTAAGGCACGTACTACTCATTTGATACAATAATCTACGAAAATTTCAATACTTTTGCTGTTTTTGAATTTAGGAATGATGAATTTTAAAATCATTTCAGTACTTTTTGAACACAATTATTTATTCTAGGATAACATAGATCGTTTACTTTTGAAAAAAGTTTTGCAAAATGTTTAATTGTGTTTCTTTTTTGTACATAAATATAAACAAATCAAATGTCGAATGAGTTTTTGAAAATCTTGCAATATTCTTTGAGAAAAACAAGAAAATTCATTTTTTTAAATATTTTGATGAATGAATTTTAATCTAGACTTTAGCTTAAGGTTAAATGTACTCATTATTAAACTCACGTTTTCAGAAGTAGATTTGTCACAATATTTTATTATCATTATCTATAAGTTTTTCTAAATAGAAATTTTCTATAAGATGTTAGTTTTTTATGCCAAAAAAAAGAAATTATTATTAGATTTCAAATCTTAAATATGAAGTCAACATGTTAATATTACAAAACATATTAGAAAAATAAAGTTTGTTATTGATATTTTGTTCAATTTTATTTATATCTAAAATACTTTAAAAATGCACGAGTGTTTATATTGAACAGTATTCAATTTTTATGATACTTCTTTTTCTTGTTCATTCATATATGTCTGATGATATTGTTTGATAACATCTATTTGTTTTTCAATTATATCAATTCTACTTATTTGTTGGATTAATTTATAAATTTTATTCAGATTGATTGAATTTTTATTTGGTATTGATACATTTTGTATTTGTTCATATTCTTCTTTAAATTGATTGAGATTTTTATATAATATCAAATTAAGACTATTATTAGTTTTTAACTCACAAATTTGATTTTCTTCTTCAATCATTTGATTTAATAAAGATAAAAATGGATCATTTGTTTTCGATGTTCGACTTGTAGCAACAAAAAAGTCTCGAAATTCTAAGATTGTTTGTTTGACTTGATATAATGTCGACTTCATTTCATCAATAAATTGTCTATTTGCATTATCTGAAAGTTCATAATCAAGTTTATATCTAACATCAATATGTCTCCTTCGGCTACATCTACAATTCAAACATTTGTCTGAAAATGTATGTGGATCATCTAGATAAATCCAAAATTCATTGTAATTCTTCATCATACGTTTGCATTTCGTACACATTGTTGAAGAATGCAACACAACAATTGGATAAAGTCTTATGAATAGTGTCGATGACTTTTCTTCATACAATATAAGATTACGAAAAAGATTTCGAATTGTTTCTAATATTGGACGGCTGATCTGATTGATTTGAAATTGTGCATGATTTATTGATTTCCATTCAATGTATGGATAAGTTTTTAATGGACCACAAATATGAGTAAGAAGACGATTTGATTCAGTTACTGAATTTATCCAACTTTCTTGATATTCTTCTTTTTGAAAATCATCAAAATTGATTCCATTTTGAATTGCAATTAAATATCGAAATGATTCATTATCAAAACAAAATGTATTTGACTTATTAAATGGAATATGTTTTATAGGAAGATTAGCAAGTGTTTCTTTAAGTAAAGGAGCTGTATTACCTGGAGTAAAAAATGTTGCTCGAGTATTGGTAAAACAAAATATAATATTATTACGAATATTTTCACCTAAGAAGTCTGTCAATTGACTAAAATAAGAACGAAAAACAATGTTTAATCTTGATTCATTTGGTTTAAGAAGTATACAAATAGCATTCAAATATGATAGATTATTAATAAATGATA
>CAJNSZ010000264.1:52435-115066 GCA_905329745.1 Rotaria sp. Silwood2 | reverse complement strand
CAAAACCTCATAGAAGCAAATATATAAGTATAAAAAATATTTCGATACGAAACGATAAAAGCAAATAAAAAACGCACACAAATACACAAATATATAGGAAGAAAAAAAAACATCGACAAGCTTCAACAGTGAAGAACATTATAACACGATCAAATTTGTTTACTGCATGAAAGAAAAACAAATATATAAAAATGTTTTAAATTAAGAAAATCAAAGGATTTTTCAATTAATTAATCAACTATTATTATTAAAATTCAGTTGTAAGCTAAATTCGAATATTAACCAATAGTGCATACTCAATCATCTACATTCATTTGAAGTAAATGATAGAAAATGTCGTATCATACGTATCTTTAAATCACTGTTTTGCTTATTCATTTTTTAAAGAAACTAATTACTATGATTACAGATGTTTACACTTGAACATTAACCATAGTATGAGTTATTTAATTCAGTTAATACAATATATTAGAAGACTAAAAACTGAAGATGTTAGTGATCTTAAGTTTTTTTAAAAGCTAACTTCAACGAGTAATTATTCAATGTAGTTACATTAGAGTAAAAATGTGAGACATGATAAAAACTATTTTTACTTAAAACAAATAGATCTTAATGATAACGTCGTTTGTGCATTTGATATAAACTCAGTCTAGTTAAAGTGACAAACTAATTTTTGTGAAACACAATCTAAACGACGTGTTGAAGGATACAGTGAGAAGAGTAAATCACCAAGCCTTCCACTTCATAAACTACTCTGAAAGCTTTTTTATTAAAAATTGATTAGGCCTTGTATCAGACACGATAAGCATTGTTTACTACTTTTTTTATTTTGAAATTTCATTTTTTTTTTCTCAATTATTCAAAAGCGATAAACAATCAATATAAAAGTAGGTCATTTATAATCAAAGATAATACGATGAAGATTATTTGGCCAATCAGGTGTATATCCAATAGCATTATAAATCAATTCTTTTCGTTGTTGAGTTTTGTCCGATAATTCACTTCTTTCTTTCATTTGTGTTAATCCAACAACTAATTCAGTTGCATTAGTAGCTGTATAACACAAATTGAATTTAACTAAAACATCATGGTAAGTTTCATGTCCTACTTGCATTGTTGGTAATCCGAGAAGAACGAATTGTGGTGCCATACTTGTTTGATAATATAAAGCAGCATCAGCAACTATTTGTGCTTGATCACTTGTTCTTAATGTTGATATAATACCTTGAATATGATTATTTTTTGATAGACATTCTTGAAATAAAAGACCATCTCGATTCTGTTTTTTTGCAGCAGGATGTTGATGAAGTAAGAATAAAACATCTTGAACTATATTCTTATCTATATGTGAAAGATTTGATAGAAAAGTCGGAAATGCTTGATCAAAATAAGTATCATTATTTCCACCGAAATATACAAATAGATGTTGAATATTGGTCCAACCATAATGTGCTCGTAAAGAATCTTTTTCAATTTCACGCTGTTGTAATAATTTTTCAACTTCTATAACTGGATAATAACCAATACCTTCAACAATCTTATTTGTTAAATCGATACGTTTTTCAGGTAATGAATATATAATCGAATTACTTTTGGCTAAATTTATATTCGCGAATAGAATGTATTGTGATGATTTGATTGTTTCTTCTGTTTTAATTGAGTAACCACCGGGTACATATGGTTCTGGATTATCATAATAACACCAGAAATGAATTATATCATTAGGAATATTTCGTTTCGATGAAACCGCTTGAAATATTCTATCAAATTTATTACCAATGTCAACAATAATAGTACGTGTACCTTGTTTCAAACAATTATCAATCAATTGTGTAGCTACTTGTTCTTGTTGTTCATGATCGAAATTTTCAATTGAAAATGAAAGAAGTTGAATATCATTAGGCAGATGTGAATCTTTTAGTTTAGTTAGAGCCGGTCCAGTTGCATATATGATGATTTGTAATTCATTTTGATGGAAAAGATTCGTAGCAAAAGCCGCGAAATGAGCAGCTGGTCCACCATCACATACAATAAAGCAGACGAGTGATGTTGATGGTACGTTGTTACTCATTATTGAAATAACAGTCAAATAGACAAAAAAGCCATATATTATATAAAGAGATTATATAAGTAGTTATGAAAGAAAAGTGTTATTTGTAGTCGGACATAATATTGTTATCTTTTTAACGATCATATTATTTGTTCACAGAACGAATAAATTTTGTTACTTTATACCTTAGTATAATGCTGTTTATTTGCTTTGAAAGATTCTTACACATTTGATATCTTGATATATAACAGAAATATTTTTATGTATGTCTAATATCAAAGGAAAATATCATAAGTCTATTTTACAAATTATAAAATTCTTTAACTCTCTTTGATTAGGGAGTTTTTGTTTGAAAAATAACAAAAAATCTAATGATACAAAAATGTTGGGAAAAATCAACATGACGTATGTAAAGGATGTGGATGTGGATAAAAAGAAAAGAAAAGAAACGCTCACATCCTGTACTATTCAGAGAGACATTCTGATTAAATAAATGTTCTTTGCTGGGTGAATCATCATTTATTCTATTAAAAACAAACTGAACTTGACAGTGAATTCAATAATATTTATCCCATAATGATTTTTTGTTGCATGTGGATTTAAAATATTCATTAATTTTTTTTTCTTAACCCACTGTCAATTCTTCCTAATGAACCAGCAAGTTTGAGCTATTGAAGTATCGGTATAATTATTTTTCATGGGATGTTCACTGTTATCTATTTTCAGTTTCGATTTAATAATTATCGATAACTATAAACTATATTGAGCTGTAGACATTATCGATTTCGTTATGAATTAAAATATGTTTATTCACACGAGATACATTTCATTTTTTTTTTCTTTTAAAAACGAATGCTATAAGAAGCTGCTAGTGTTTGTTCATGTCTGACAAATATCAATGATCTGTGCATGACAGCCATGTCTTTCTATTGTTTTCTCTTTCAATTTACAAACATTATTCTATGGATGAGAATTCTTGATCATATTTTATACGTATTTTTTGATCAAATTTAATTCTTGAATAGAATTGTTGTAAAACGCATTGCCAATTTATAACAATTATAAGTGTTTTCTGAAAATACAACAGACATTTACAGACGTCACGGACATAATAATTTTTTGTGTGTCTTTCACAGCATGAAAACTTAGTAGAACATTCATTAAATTTTTATTGTATAAAGTTAAATGCATTTGCATTTTAGTTATTGAGAATGGTATTCAAATTTAATACATGAAGTACATGTTGCAATATTCTAATATGGACGAATATAAACGTCTTTAATATGTATACGAATCCCTAAAATAAATTACTTTCATGCAATATTTATTTAACTCTCTACTCATGATGGGACTTAAATGAACATATGATTTTGAAAACAAATTACACATAAGATAAAGAAAAACAAGCAGAAGCGGAGTAGAGAGAATAGACCAAAATGATATGCATGCCTTCTGCAGCCATTCAACGAAACATTGAAACACGACCTTCAAACTTTGCACATACATTCCATAGATACGACGGACAAATTGTTTGAGTTACTGTGTATGACGTTATGATAAGACGTATTGCTTGTACAGGGAGGAGGAAGAGACCCCCGCATGCTCTGGTTCCGAATCGGAGACATACCTCATTCAACCAGGGCTCCTCAACCCTACAATAAATTTTAACTTATTACTGATCAACATGTAATTTTCGTCTTAGCTACACTCAAATCATTTTNTTTGAGCTAATATTTTGAGGGTAGGTAGATGAAGACTAGACTAGAAAAACCTCCAAAAGATTTGCATTTTCCATGCATCAATAGTGAACTACGCCATCCTGAAGAAAAATGAAAAATATGCATGTATTATGAAAAATGTGTTTTTATTCTGATTATGTAAAAATCATTTTACTTATGAATGGCGTAGTTCAGTATTGATGCATGGAAAATGCAAATCTTTTGGAGGTTTTTCTAGTCTAGTCTTCATCTACCTACCCTCAAAATATTAGCTCAAAGCATTGGAGTTACCGAAGTGATCTACTCTTATCATGGTTGTACCGAGACAGCAGCTTGGATCTTCTGGATATCAAGTACTACTTAGGAATATTTTTCGGCCAAATCTATTTTCTATCGATGATCAATATAACTAGAAGAAAAAACTTGAAAAAAAAAACTTTTTCCAAAATAGTGGTTGGTTTCCCATGGATTCACCCTTATTTTTAATGACTTCATCGAAAATATTCTTTTTCTCCTTTAAAGTTCGTGTCAAACTGCCATCTAATATGGGATAAATATCAATAAATGTGATAAAAAAGAGAAAGATCATTACATTTATTGCTGGCTATCGTTTGTGTCCATTGACAATATTACATTTATAACTTGTATGGATGCTTAAAAACGATCGATTGGGCTACTCACTTACTGTTTCGGAATAGTACACGAAAATGTTTTCATAAATGCCAATGCATTCGATGAATTCATAATTTCGCTCATAGTTAAACCATTTCACCATCCCATGAACTTTTCTGTTGACATTCACTTTTGTCAAATTCACGTGACAATGTACACCATTTTTGTACGTATTGAGCCTTCAATTATAACTAATTCCTCACGACTAGATACGAGTATCATCTGAGATTTTTAGTCATTAACGATTTTCGTGTAAGGTTTCATTCAACTTTCTATCAGTATTATGATATCTGTCATTATTATTTATTCTACGTAGTTTCTTTATCTCCAACGTCTGCTGAAAATTAAATCAAATAGTCTAACATGAACATGAACACTACGTTTACATCATTTTTGGTGTATCATGTAGAATATAATCAGATTTTTTTATATAAATTTCACTAATTCTACAATGAATATTACCTAGCATGAAATCATTCTTGTTTTCGCATGAATGAACAGTCATGTGATTCGAACAGGACAAAAACCATTAGTGAACCGTTTGATATAACATGCACTATACCGGCTATCAATCGATGATAGTTTGATATTTAAACAATTGGCTATCCACTGACCATCATTCTACCGCGATATACTGGTAGCTATTCTCTGGCTGACAGTCTAGTGTCACTATTCCAGTGATACTGCGAACAAACGTGCGACACAGATAATTAAATCAACATAATCTTTCTTAGGATCAACTATATAGGAACTAGAATGAATACGAATATCTTTGAGTTCAATTAGCTGTTTCTTCTAAATTAACCAGTCCATTCCCGACTTTTATCGCAAACTGTAACTTCAGCACCTGTCACTTGCGTATTACACGTACTAGAAGAAGTAAACAAGGATGTAATCTATTAACATAAAAACAAAGAAAAAAACATCGTAGATATAGTATCTGCACATATTTATTCAAATGAGCCATTCTGTAGCGATGCACATATTATAGAAAACAGAACAAAATGTGTATGAACTCATTTAGAATTAACTACAAGGATTCTGGATGTGTGTGTTCCTTATCTTAAGACACAAATCCACATACCTCAGTTTCATTCACACCCATTGATGACCACACATCCTAATGTGCTAAATTTGTTGTAGAGACCCAATGATTTTGATTAATGCATATGTTGATATAATTAAAGTCCTCAGACGTTAATCGACATTGTCGACAAGAATTGGATTATGACAATATATTTGACTATTGTAATCAAGTGAATATTTACTCTCCTTTTTAAACTGCACACAATTTGTCTATTTAAAAGTTGATATGATTTCATTAATTGATGATTTTCGAAAGTTTTTTTTTCCTGATACAATAAATAGAATATGAATGAGAATATTTTCATACTCGATCAACAAATAAAATGAATAAATATTATTCCAATATCTATATTTATTACTGGTATTATTTCTTTGTTGACTCGATTGATGGACTTTGATTCTTTGTTAAATAGAGTCCATCAAGAAACTCTGACAGGAAACTACCCTTTTTCCTATACAAAAGTACTCAATAAACAATAGACATTATATGAATTGCTGCATCCAGACGAATAAGTCCTGCTTATTTTTGGCAATCAGTTATTTTTCCTTATTCTTTTGCTTCTTTATATTCCCTTATTTTTGGAGTTTAGAATCTTACTGACTCAATTTATTCCGATTTCGAACAGTCGCACTCTTTTGTGTAGAACTCAAATCAAGCGAAAGTCTCAGTAGATTACATGATTAAAACTATGTACGTTTCATGATGCTTTTTTGTTGACTGTTGATGAAGCTTTACTTCAACAAAAAAAAAATGTTGCCATCGGCTGATTCGTATTTTTTTTCTCAAAGTGACATGTGTTTTTTGACCAGAGTTGTTTGACGACTTCAGATTGATGAAAATGCAATAGTCACAGAGAAGAGAATGGATGAGTCATATGTCATAGTTTGCAGAAAGAAAAGCATGATCAACGAAAGAAATAAAAAAAAAACGAATAAGTAGTGTTTTTGATGAATGCAACGTTACGAATGCTTTTTTCTTTCTTCTAATGCAAAAATTGTGTTGAAACATTATTGACTTCGTCAGCCTCATATTGAAAGTGAAACAGCCACTGATTGGAAGCTATTTGAGAAAAATAATCATGACCAATCAACCAGGAAATCCGAATATGAAAATGTTAATTCCAATGATTAATGAATTACAACGTATTTTTACAATAGTTAATACTCGATTGACATTAACATTACCTCAAATAGCGGTCGTTGGTTCGCAATCAGCAGGCAAGAGTTCTGTACTTGAAAATATTGTCGGTAGAGATTTTTTGCCTCGTGGTGGAAGTATGGTGACGAAGCGACCTCTAGTTCTACAATTGGTTACATCTCAAGGGGCAGAATATGGTGTCTTCGGACATAAACCACAGCAGAAATTTACGAACTATACTGATATTCGTATAGAAATCGAAAATGACACCAAAGCAGTAGTACGCAATGACATGGGTGTCTCGAATATACCGATCAATCTGACGATTTATTCGCCTCATGTTGTCAATCTTACTCTAGTCGATCTGCCCGGTATGGTTAAAGTACCTTCACAAGGTCAACCCCTCGATATTAGTAAAAAGATCGATGATATTATCCTCGAATATATTAGCAATGAGAATTGTCTCATTCTGGCTGTGACACCGGCTAATATCGATATCGTCACTTCCGATGCATTGGTTATGGCTCGTAGTAAAGATCCAATGGGTAAACGCACAATTGGTGTATTGACAAAATTGGATATGATGGGCCGAGGACATAATGCACGTGACGTATTTTTGAATAAAGTTGTCGTTCTTGAAAGAGGCTTTATCGGTGTTGTCCTTCGTGGTCAACGTGTCGATGAATATGGTCGAGTTATGAGAGAATTAGATATACCGGCTGCACTCGAATTCGAACGACAATTTTTTCTTAATGATCCAGCCTATCATGATATGGCAGATCGAATGGGTGTACCCTATTTACAACATACACTCAGTATTCAACTCACTGAACACATTCTCAAGTGTTTGCCTGATTTAAAACGAGAACTACAAGCACGTCATCGCGATTTAGCTGTAGAAGTATCCGAATTTCGTACATCGGCTATGCTTGAAGGTTCTGGTTTTGACACAAAAGCTTTAGTGGTATTAACACATGAATTACAAGAAGATTTTGATGCCGCACTGAAAGGAACTAATTTGAAAGACTCTGACTTGAAGACTCTAACAGGTGGGGCTCGTATTGCTACCATCTTTAAATATCGTTTTCCGTCAGAATTGGCTAAAGCCGATCTTCAAGACAAAGATATGCGTAATCAATTAGTTTTAGCCATAAAAAATATTCGTGGTTTTCGAGCTGGTATATTTACACCAGATGAAGCATTCGAATACATTGTTCAAATGCAAATAGCCAAATTTGAAGAACCCATACTGACATGTGTCGATATGGTTATCTGCGAATTGAAAAAAATTATTAATGAAGTAACAAATAAACTGAAGCGTTACCCATTCTTGCAACGGGTCACCGAAGAATTACTGACGCAATATTTAAAAGAACGTGAAGTTGTCACAAAGCAAGCCTGTACACTTTATGTCCATACACAATTATCCTACATCAATACGACTAATGAAGAATTTATCGGATTTACTAACGCCGAAAAATCGGCCAATACAAATGACATGAATCGACATATTACTAATCAGATCATTCGTAAAGGATTTCTTCGTATGCATACCAATGCAAAATTATTCCAAGCAAAAGAATATTTCTTCGTCTTATCGACCGATAGTCTATCTTGGTATAGTGATTCTGATGAGAGAGATAAAAAATATATGTTACAATTAGATGACCTCAAACTGCGTGCTACTGAAGGTGGTTTTATGGCTAAACGAGCACAATTTGGTTTGTACTATACGGAAGGAAAGAACGTCTATAAAGAACACAGAATGCTCGAACTCTCTGCTGAAAATAAAGAAGACATGGAGAATTGGAAAGAAGCGTTTTCCCGTGCCGGTGTCTTTTCTGAACGTGGGCAACGTGCCGAGACTACTACTTCATCGACAGATGGCGTTCCCGGCGATCCACACATGGAGCGTCAAGTAGAAACTATCAATATTTTGGTAGCATCTTACATGAAAATTGTGGCAAAAATGACACGCGATTTCATTCCGAAAACGATCGTCTGCAGCATTGTACAAGAACTACGAAAATATATTTCAAGAGAATTGTTAGTCAATCTCTATGCTGTACCGAATGCGAAATCACTCTTGCAAGAATCAGCTGAAGAACGACAACGTCGTGAATCGAAAATTGCCGAATTTGAGGCAGTCAAAAATGCACTAAATATTATAGAGAATTTTTATATCAACGCACGTAAGTTATCTACAGGTATGATGATAACACCAGCGGCTACCACTACATCCTCGAATATCACCATGAGCAATCATTTTGGACAATCATCAAATTCATCCACGAATTTAGTCGACAATTCCTTTGGCTCTAACACTAATCGTATATCCGGCCATCATGTTCAAACAAATCAACAAACATGGAACACTTTTGGAACCCATGGACAGGCACCACCAGTTGTTCCACCTAATCCGTTGGGTCGTTCCTATGCGAATGGGTCAACGACCCCACCAGTACCCATACTACCTCAGCGTCCACTACCACGTGTTCCGCCGCGATAATTTGATGGACCACCAGTCTCGTATCCAGATTAACTCAAGCATTGAGAAAAACAAAAACTATGACACGTACATATCGCTGTTATTTTCTTAATTTCATTATTGCGCACACTTTTTCTTTTTACTCCTACATCATTATTTTCATCGAAACAATGCTTTGTTCACTTTTATGTAAAGCACTAATTTTGTTCGAGAAGAAAAAGATTCTTAGTTTTCAAAAATTTCATATAAGAAAAATGATTTGAGGATAACAGTTATTCGTGTTTAGGTGACACATCCCATAGGAGACAAGAACCAGCTTAACGAAGCAATGCATCAAAAACAGAAAAAAATTAGATGTAAGGCACTTTGCAATCACCATCTTCGTCTTTTTGAAGAAAACGCTTTGTCGATTTTTCATTGATAGACACTGGAAAATGACAACGCCTAAAATGTTCATAAAAACAAAGTTTTAATAGATGAATGAAAAATAACGAACAATTTATTGATCAATTTTCAAAACGTTGAAAAGAAATTAGTCGAATGTCGGTGACTTGTAATGTTTAAACTTCTAGTTGTTGATACACAGACAAGCGTTAGTTTCATATTAGAAATTATGTTGAATACTCATATGTACGGCAATGGAAACCAGTATCGAACTGGCCAGTTTTCACAGTACTGAATTTAGTACATCTTTACTTGTTTTTGTTAATTTTCATCGGTTGAATGTTAGAGAAGAAAAAATTTGAAACGTCTAGTAAATGAAAATTTAGATGGTATCAAAATTCCAACTCTGAAAACTTATCTCACACTTGACACTTTAGAATGGATGATGTCGCATCATACTGAATGCACTGATAAAGCTTAAGAAACGTTATTCACGAATTCAAAGCCTAAACTCTGTTTAAACTAGAAAATTTTCATCACAAAAAACATCATGCTGTCTTCTAGAGTGCTTACCACTGATTGTCAGTAACTCTTCATGGCCAACAGCTCATAGATCACGTACTAATTGCATAAACAACAACAAAAAATCGTTTTAACGCGAAACGTTCACCGCCTGTCAGTCTCGTGCAATTTTAAAAAGAAACTTAGATCTTAAATATCTTAAGAATTATACGAGTTTTACTCAATCTCTTTCGAGAGTTGCATTAAGATATACTTTCTCAAAATGAAGTAGTTTGGTAGTTAATATATGAAAGGAGCTGACTTTCCACCAGTTTATTTTTGCCGATTGAACCAAGGATTTCCACCAGCTGGTACGGTTCGAGGTTCGGAAGATTTCGGCTCATTGTCTTATTCAAAATTCTCTCTTTAACTCTTATGCCATTCATATGCATCAGATAGAAGTAATTATAATAGCTGTAGTTACAAAAACACAAATTTCAACAAATATTAATGCGAAAATGTAGGAAAAAGGCGTTCTCAGTTATTACGGGAGGCTACTTTAGAGATTGAAAGAAGTACCATTAAATTGAATGTTATACTTGATGAAACCTTGTGATTTCTATCGATTGAGTATTGACAGCTCTTATACAATTTTTCAGACCACCAATATACAAGAAAAAGAAACTGATGAAGAATTATTCTTCACTAATCGGAGTTCCTGATTTGCACTTTCTTTTTTTTTTTGTTCATTTACACTATCTTTCATGTAGCTGAAAGGTTGTGATTCCGTAATATGTGAAATCTAGTGTTTCTATGTATGCATGACTTCGTAGAATTTTGTTTACATAAGACTTTTAATTTTCATAATATGTTCTTCCTATGATTTGATGATACTAAGGCTCTTAAAAACCTCAATGAATGCAAAAAATAGTGCAAGCTGAAAAATCTTGAATGTATGTTGAGATGAGGATGTTTAGATTGTATAAATAACAATCATAAAAAGTTAGTATACTGTAGTTCGAAATTCGCTTGACGAGAACTTTTTCAAATGCTTTCTATTAAAAAAGATACAAAAAATAACATCTGTCTTACTATGTTCATGAAAGATATTAAAATTTCCAATCAATCGAACATAATAGTACATTAAGAAAAGTTGAATATAAATAAACTTCGATAAGATTTCAATGGACTACATAAGGTAATAATGAAATGTTATTAAGATATGAAACAGTATTAAAAAGAAATTCTTTTGAAAATATAAAACGTACAGTGTCTTAGACTATTGATTAAACTGCGTTTATTAGATCAAACATAGTTCGAAGCCGGGATAGAATGAAAACTTGACAAACTCTTATTTATACGCTTTTTAGTCATGAACAGTGAACAATGGAATATTTTCCATTGTACATATTTATTTGTAAAAAGTTTGTTCAAAGTATAATCAACATTGTTTTATATTTTCGTCGCCGTTACAAAAGAAAGTTGAATTCATTTTTAGATCGTTACTGTTTTGGAAATAAAAGCAATACATGATGCAACGTGGTTAGTTTGATAAGCTATGGTTGATATTGGTGATGCTATGAATATTTTGTCGAGTGCCAATTGGGTGGATGTGAGTATGAAGCGTGAATGTGGGTTGCAGTGGGGAACTTTTACATAGGCAGTTTAGAATGCAACTTTTCCCATCTAATAGAGTTTTCTTTTGCTTAGAAATGATTCTATAGCACTCAGAAAATCACGTATAAGAAGGAAAAAACATTGTTTTTTAAAACAAAAGAATATATTTTGATCATGTGTCAGGAGGATCGTAGCCTATATTTTTTTTAGATTTTATTTTTCAAAAATTATTGTGAGCTTTGCATCATTCGACGTAATTTACTATACTAATTGGTAATAACACAGTAAGTTTTCTTCAAAATGTAATATGGATATTTGAAAAGTTAAATTTCTGACTAAAAACTTAGTATTTTTGAGAAGCCTTTAAAATCGTAGAACATTACAGATAAGAGCTGGTAGAGAATTTTCAATGAGTTTTCTAGGGTTATTGGGATTAAACTTACAACGAATTTACTTGAGTTCGAAAAACGAATTAACCTTATAGACAAACAATGAGATTTAGATTCACTTGTTGAACAATATTGGAATGATATTATAAACAATTCTATGATAGAATAGTTTCATTTGTCTTTGACTCATGAGTCCAAAAGAGACAAATAAATCTTGCTGAACAGTATTATTTATTGAAATAGTATCTGATTGATATTCAGGGAAGGAATTCTATTCTTTGGTATTTTTTTTTCAGTAATCATTAATTACAACATGGCATTCGAGAAAATTTTCGAACAATAATAGAAACATAACAATTTGGATAGAGTGGAAAAAATTGATTCTCGTCTTCCATATTACTTAAAGGACCATTGATTGATGATGATGTTTGAATTAATGCCAAAAACAAAAATGATGCCAAATATAATAACATATATGTAAGGACAGGTGATTCGAAAATGACAATATGAGAATCATAGAGAAGCCAAATACCACGCCAAAGAAAGAGACATGAAAAAAAAGCCAATAGATGACGTATATTACGATAGAGTTGAGGGAAATTAATTGAAACAAAAGTCCAAAATTCAAATTTCAAATTTAAATATTCAAGATAATTTTGAAAATACATTAAAGGAAAATATAGAACATAACCAACTAATAAACAAATCCAAGCTGATTTATCCGCATCCTTTGGATATAGGCATTCATCAAGAAAATGATAAAAGCCACGCCATGTCATTATTGCTATATTTGAAATTATTACTTCATACAAAACATAATTTATCAAATTTATTTTCCATGGATTCATCTTGAAAAAACAACAAGATTTGGCTAGTTGATTTGTAAAATAATAAAAAAATAAAAAAAACTACATACTTGTCGCGTGAGTAATGGACAACCGAATTGTATACAATGTTCAATGTGATCATAACTAACAAGAAATGGTGCACAAACAAGATCAGATAAATGTCCAATCAATACAATCAATGCAAATAGCGATGTAAAAGAAAGAACTAACTCAAAATACCATTCATGAGGTGTATATTGATCCCAGACTGTCCATAACATTTCCCATTGAACTATGTATATTGATGCTAATACAAGAATGTGCAATTTCAAGAGAACTAATTGAAGAAAACAATTTCGTTTCTTCAAAAATTCATACAAGAAATCTTGACCGAGATAGAGAAGTAGAAGAAAAATTTGAACGATCAAATACGGAATGAGCAAAGTACGTATCGAATAATGAGTTAAGTCTTCATCAGATATTGTATGGTGTTCTTGTCTTAATGAATGTTGATTGATTGCTTTCAATAGAGTCCAAACAAGATTCCATCCACATTGCCAAAAAAGAACAAGAACTGGAAGTAGAAACAAACCAATAATTATCGGTTCCACGATAAATAAGATTTGACGATGACGTCTATCACGTTTCCTTCCAAGAGAATTCAAATTAATCAAACTTGATATTCCATTTTCTTCGTCTTCTGTCAAATGATTTCCTTCCGAAATGACTGATAATCGCCGCTCATTGATAGGTCCATCATAACCGTTGTCAGTTCTTGAAAAACACCGTTGTCGGAATTCAGCACTTGACGGTGGAACACGTTCTTGTCTACGGTATTCATCACCATATGGCAAAAAATTCTGAGAAGTAGTCGAAAATCGACGTGGAGTATTGACCGACGTACTTAGACGATGGTCTAAATCTTGTCCTTCTTCAATGAGAAAAACCGGCATAGACATCGTATGCTGACCAAAATTTGTTCCTTGTATATGTTCATTATTGTCACTCATGTTGTCTTCACCTTATTCTAAAACAATCTTCATCTACACGAACAAAGATTGTGTTTATCACCAGTTGATGATATCAAGTTTCCTTTTCTTTCATAATATTTCTTATCATAAATCTTTTACATTATATACACAAAAGCATGCTGTGTTTTGTCGACACCCTCTCTATTATCGTCCATGTCACGTTACTATCTTGGATTGGAGAGTTTGCTCCGAAATTGCGTCGCTCGAATATAACAGAGTTTGGCCCACCTCTCGTTCATATCGCCTTCTTTGTCGAAAATTTTGGCAATGTCGTATAGTTACACTGCAAAAGTGCCACTTTTTTCGTAAGTTTTCCCTTCCTTCTACGTGGTTGGCACTATCACCGAGCAACTCGTTACTAGTAGCAACTGAAAAGAATATTGAGATATTTTCACTATACATAACATCACGAGTCGATTGAGGTCCATATTTGAACACTTGAAATTCAATAAGATATTTTCATTAATTTCTGTACATAATTTGTTTGACTTCGAAGGCCTGAGTTTTATGCAGTTAAGAAATAAACGGCATCCCTGCAAGATATGATATGAACAGGAAGCTCAGTCTGTGATAAATTTTATATACTTGTAAAAACAAATATTTTTCTTCATTCTGTTATTCATCGATTTTGTCAGATCGAATCCTAAAAGTAGTGAAAGACTACTTGAAAAACTAACATATTTGAATGAATGGTATCGATTACAATCAGCGATTTTACCCTGTTTTGTAGGTGTGGATGAGAATATGGCCATGTATATAATCTCTTCATCATTAGATCCACACACACTTGCATCCATATTGTTTTTCTTTAGTTTTCGAAATATTAGAAGACTGTGATGACTTTTGAAAGTAGTATTTGTTAATATTCTTATGATTATGAGCTATAAATAATTCTTTGTCATTAGTATGAAGATGAGAAAGAATTTCTGAACAAAGAGCAAGATTAAATATTGAATTGATTAAAATCTTGATGATGAACGACCAAGTGAACACGATTGAGGATGTAGTTATTCTCTGCACGCATAATCACACTCTTATCTTCTAGTGTCCACTCATCCACAGACGCAAAACCAGAAAGTTGAATTCAACTATTCAACTATTTCAAACAGCCGAACACATGCGATCACACATACACGGAATAAAATCTTAATGTTAATTCCTCTTCTCGCCGTTTATAATTTATGCTAATTGGCGAAATTATCGAGAATCACATACACGAGCAGCATCGTACTGGATGTCGATACCGCGAAAGAACTGAACGAAAGGGTAATATACGGAAAAATAGCTATACACATCACCACAGATGGTGTTTGTGTCACGAAAGGACGATTAATGGAATAGTTAAATATATGTAAAGGCTTTAAATAATAGTATTCAACATTCACGTTTAACACTACTGAAATAAGAAAGATGATAAGAATCGATACATAGAGAGAAACTAGAATATAAGAAATAAATTTTCATTTATATTTAACATCTTAGAATCTGTATCAATAAAAAAAATTAATGGTTTATACAGTGAGCTGGCTTCTTTACTCGCGTGAAGTTCGAGTGACACTCTCGTTTTTATTGTAAGTTCACCAGTGTTGCTGTGTTTCGTCAACAGAGAAAAACCAATTATAATGATTCATATTTTTAATCGTAGGAAGATTAAAAGATAATCCTTGTCATCGATCTCGAATAGAACCAAATCTTACTTAAAAAAGTAAGCGAAATCAATCAATCATTCAAAAAATGCATCGAACAAATGGATTAACACGAGAGGAGCTGATAGAAAAATAACACTTGGTGCTTTTATCACAAATAAAAGTTTGTAATTAAGTCACTGTCGGAATATGGCAAAGAGCAGTGCTCTTATCATCCTCTGACAATGGAAATATTGTGTAGTGTAAAGAATGATATAGCACTGCACGGGAGTCTTCGATTCCTCACTCTGTTTTTAATGATCATGCCTTTTCAAAATAGCGAGGCAAGCACAAAACGATGTGACAATTAATGTATGGTGGTGGGAGGGGGGGGGGGGGAGCAGTTAAGAACCAATTACTTTTGCGGAGTAATGTACGCACATGATGCGTCAACAGCAATATTTTTTTATTTCAGTATTGATGAGAATACTTGCATTTGTGCACACATATCTCGTTGAATAAAACCTTTGCACGATGAAAGTGAAAAGCAGTCCTAAGAATGATTACCTTTCTAGTATGTCTTGTTGTTTTGTTCTCTCTGAGACTCTCAACCGCTGAAGAAAAATGCGTTATCGGATACCACTGCATTCATGATACCACGATCGATGTTGAGTGTGATCCGGTAATGGGCCACTCAGCTGTGAATCAAAAAGGATATTCAACTTGTATTCCAGATCGGAGGGCTAAAAATGTCTTTGGTCGTGATGATCGAGTTCAAATCACTTCGACAGAATATCCATGGCGTGCAATTGGATACTTAAATACTGCATGTACTGGAACGTTGGTAGGACGAGATCTAGTCTTAACTGCCGCACACTGTGTGATCAATCCAAAAACCTACACCCTGAACAACATAAATACTTTCTATCCGAACAGAATCAATGGGGATGCAGCTAACTCGTCTTCAGTCAGCTATGTATGGTGGGGTACAACAGATCCAGATACCTACCGTGAACGTGATTGGGCCTTGTTACGTTTGTCCAAACCACTTGGGGATCATTACGGCTACCTCGAGATCAAGACACTGAATGATAGTTCGATGCTAGCTGCACAGGCTACATTGGTTGGTTATTCGACGAATTTTCAAAATGCACAGACAGCAGGAGCACATATAGGATGCCGTATAACGAAAAAAACTAATAATTTCTATTTGCACAACTGTGATATGGGTCGTGGAGCCAGTGGTGGTCCGATTTTTGCGTGGTGGGATAACACACCGTATATCTATGCGGTGAATGTGGCTGAGTACAGAAACGGTGGTTCCGTAAGTTTATGGCTGACAGATTATGTAGAAAGCAATGCTAATATTGCCGTATGGTCATCAGAACTTTACAACAAAATAATTGAACTTAGAAATTCTTAGAATTTTTCTGTAAGAAACTAGAATATACAACAAAAAAAGAATATTTTGACAGCCAGACACTGACGGGACAAGAAAATAAATTGTCTTTTTTGTGTCTGAGTGTGATTTTTCCAACGGATTCATGGATCGATGAAAACAAGTTGAATACCCTAACATGCAGACTAAGTTTGATGCTATACCAGTAATAAGTCTTGAGAACTATCCTCTTTCACATTCATAGCAGACGCTAACATCCACCCTTTCATCTCCACATTCTACCATCCAACATATTTAGATATTCCAATAGTACTCCGTATGTGTTTTTTTTCTGGCACGATCAGCGAGCGAGATACCGTATATACACCTTTCTGTGGCACCCTCAACAATAGAACTACTTTACGTGTATGTTTGCTTGAATGTCTGAATACTCGAATATTAAGTGTTCCGGCATTAAATCATTGAAACTAACTTTCCTGTTGAACATGTATAGTTGTTCGATATGTTTTTCACATGCTTGATGTTGAGCATTACTCTCTATAAGCTGATAGTAAAGTCGTTTAAATGCTTTCAAAAGTTCAGCTGAGAAAGTATTTGAAAGCGCAGGAAGTTTTAGAGTGGTGACGAAAGTCTTCTCTTTGTCTCAATAGCCATGCCGATATCCAATGCATTATCGTAAGAGGATGGTTTTGGTCTCGATTCATTGGTAAATAATCATGAACAAAATGACGGATCCAATTATCATGAAGAGAATAGCCATTGAATGAGAACTACAGGTTTTCAATTATGATAGAGTTCGATCCAATCATTGACGAAGACTCACGATCACATTTACATTGCGCTAATTAATTACCATTCGACACCAAGGAATTCGTCTTAAACACATCAGATAAATGTTGACAAGTAATAAACATTAGTATTGTTGAAAAACAATCAACATTTCAATACTTTGTTCCTTGTCCATCAGAATAAGATCTGATGATCGAAAAAGACAAGTGACATTTGAATCAAATGAGAAGCAAAGCTTTTTTTTCGATGTTTCTGGTTCAAAAGATTTAATTGTAGATCTATTAAAAGCCAAAAAGCAGACTGATCAAATATATACTATAATTCAATGAATAGAAAAGCGTCTCATGACAATTTGCCAAGTACAGCATCGCTCGAATATTCACTGAGAACAATCATGATGACGAAGGCTAAAGGCGACTAGTCAATCGTACATCAAACGACACAAATAATTTCGATCGATACCAAAAATATTCGAATTCTTTAGATAACAATGATGAAACTAAGTTGTCATAAACGAACTACATGGAGTTTTTGAAAGCCTCAGCTGAAATAAAAACACGACTGAGAGTTATGTTCGATATTCATCAATTAAAAGCTATTGACATCAATATAACTTGGTAATATTCAACCGACTACTATCAAACTATTTCAGCGACCTCGAGATCATGACAAATCACACTAGCTACTGAGGCTCTATGGCACTTGACAATCGTTGTTTATATTTATCTCACAGACTCGCTGTCGACTATTTAGCATAACTTGTCTGTCTGTATTGATCAAAATCTCTTAAAAGATGATCATCAATCATTTTCAGATAACTCTATTGAACGCAGCAATTAAGTTTCGATGAACGATATTATAACTATCAATACAACGAAATTCGATGCTCATTGACTTTGTCAAATAACATCACGATAGAAACAAAAAGATTTCTATTGTTTCATTTCCGGCAATTATCACATGAATGAATCTTTCATTGTTCATAATCGTTATAATGACTAGTAGATCGATTATTGTAATTCGGCGATCCGAATTACTTAGTCATTTATTATCTTTCAGCTAATTTTCTTATAGAATATGACAATCGAGAATTTCTTTTTACTTTGAAATCAAGACAGGAATAGAACACAGAGCACAAACAAATTTGTCACGTCATTGGAAAGATTTCATTTTCGTTCGAATAAAACTTTATAGTGATGCATATGGGGTGTAGATGACGAGAATAATCAATCTTACTTGCATCCACTCATTCAGTCTGGATTTTCATATTATCAATTTTGTCTCTCAGATAACACTATCTATTAAAACGGAATTTATAATAGTAGACTCTTATAAAAGAAAGATATTAAATTCTAAAAGCAATATTGGTTTTACAATAAACAAAGCTTTTAAAAGTGTTTTTTGGCTACATTTGAATTTGCAATCAGTTCCTTAATATAACTCATTTTATTATGCAACAATTGTCTTCGAGTTTCCAATATTTCCCATTCTTGCATATATTTCATGTATTTAGCAGTGTTTTTGATAATCTTATCCATTTCAATCCATAATATATGTTTCTGGTCTTCTAAACATTTCATTGACATTTTTATAAATTGATAAGCTTTATTATACTGATGCAATTCAACTGCTAAATCAGCTAGTTTTTCTTGCAATTGACTATGTTTTATATCTACATAATCTTGAACATTAATATCACTGCATTTACGATAGATTGCTAGTACCAATCTTAAATGCATACGAGCTTTTGCATGTTGTCGTATAGCCATATATTTATCAGCTAATTCAATATGACTTCGTGCTAGATCATATTGACTAATACATCTCATGTTTTCACGAAACATTTCAACGTATATAAAGTGCTTGTGAATTAATTTATGTTTAATTAATTCATATTTAATAATTGATGAATAATCACAATTCTTCTGTTGAGTATAAATGTCCACCATTTCATTAATAATATTACAAATATTCAGATAGAAGCCAAATTCAAACGGTTGCTCAAGAAAGATATTTAGAGCATTTTCATAGTTGGCTAAACTTTCATCATATGCATGTTGAATTTTTTTTAGATTAGCTAATTGTTGTAATGTATGTCCAAGTTTCACTTTATCATCGATATAATAGTGTAACATATTTGCAATACTCAATTCTTCATATCTGTATATCATCTCCATATTTGTAGAATCATAACCAGTCAATTGTATTCGATGTTTTTCCAAGTATGATAATTTCTCATATACTTTCATACGTTCGTAATCGGTTGTGGCTTTATTCAGTGCAATTTTGAAATATTGAATAGCTTCTAAATATTCTTTTTCAGCTAGACTATGATCTTTAATATCATATTGGTAACATAAAGCAAGAGTTTGATGTATAAGACCAATATCAATGAAACAGTTTAATTCTTCATCATCAATGAATTTGTACCAAATAGTGAGAGCTTCACTATAGTTAGATAATGCAGCAGTGTAATTTTTTTCTTTCATATTTTCAGATGCTAACCAACACTTTTGTAGTGCTAAAATCCATTCTTTTTCTGATGGATAAAGAATAATTAATTCCTCAAATATAACATTTATGTTTTCAATTGACATCTCATTTGTAATACTCTGCAATAGACTTGCACATTGTTTTAGCATTTTTCGTTGACTATTATATATAAAAATTTTGTCATCCTTCATATAATAATCATAATTTAATTTTAATTGTATCGTATATATCTGTTCAGTCTCATCGTAAAGTACATTTGTTTTTTCAAATCGAGTACCAAATGTAAATAGAAGTTCTTTCTCTTCGAATATACTCAGTTGCGATGCATCACCATATGGTCGTGATTTTATGCGAGTATCAACTTCTATTTCAAAGAAAACCCTCTGTAGTTCGTTGTCTGATTGTAATGACGGTGAACCGAGAAAGTGCAGAGCTATGTTACTATCGTAACTTGTTGACAAAAAACTGTTGTTGATAATCCATGATGTACCATTACGATCTGCTAACTGTTGAATTCCTTCAATGACATCAATTGTCCACGATAAAATTTAACGATTGAACTATTTGTATTATTATCTCCACTATGTGTTAATTTAAACTTGTCGTGTTCTCTTTTCAACTGTTCATAAATGTCTTTCACTAGAAAGCCAAAAAGAAAGAGTGCTTTAATATTGTGCTGACGTAAAACTTTGTTAATAAGACGATAGACAAATGTATCTTGTGCATACCATTGAATTGCATTTTCTGACGTATAATTTGTTGCAAAACTTTTCACTGCCTTAAGATAACTGTTATTTTCTACGTAATACTCTTCCAAAGATGTAGCAAGTCGTTTTAAACAATCTTTTGGGTATTGTAGATAGCAGAGAAAATCGAGAAATTCAATGCGTGCAGACCATAGTGAGTCATCCATCGATGTCTCTTGTTGTTCTGATGAGCGTAAACTACTAAGATCCAGATTTTTTTCATGTTTTGACGCTTGCTGTATACTTTTGGTTAAATCCGTGAGTAGGTATTCAAAGTTGGTGTGAGTCAGTTTCATCTAAATAGTATGCAGACAACACAGTTTTTTCATGTACATTTATCTTGTTTTTCTTTTTTTTTGTATATGTTGGAATGCTCGTTTTTCGATTCCTTTTTCTGCAAGCTTTGTGAAGAAAATAGTCAATTTTTTTTATATTTGTCGCAGTAAGAGTGAGTGCCTATTGACAGACGCAAAACTACTTACTGCATCGGATGTTTAGAAACGCTCTAAAAAACGTAACATTATTTTTGCTGTGGTAGTTTTGAAAAAAAACTACTTTTTTATTAATAAAAGTTTCACTTACATTTGATTCAGTTCTTCGTGACTGATCGTTTGCGCTTTGATGACAAATGTGAATTGACCAAATATGTTTCATATGATATATTCGAGGAAGAAATGACTCTTCAAATTGATCGGAGATGACTAGAATAGTTGTTGTGTCTTGTGTTTTCTTTAAGTAGTTTTCGCATTCGTCAGAATTATCAAATAATTGTATATCATCAACAAATTGTTGCAAAATTTCCAATGAAAAATTGATAATGTTGTGCTTCATATTAGCATGAACCAGCCAAACCAATCGATTTGATGCGAAATCTAAGTCTCGATGTCGGTCACTTCTTTCAATTCGTCTTGTGCGGTTGTCGAATATTGTTGAAAATCGTTCATCAGTCATACATATTTCGGATACTGACGGTGATAGAACTTTCGTCTGTGTAGACATATGAGTTTTAGAGAACGGTTTTATTAATAGCTATAGAATTGAAAGAAACGCTTAGATAATTAAAGTGATACTCTTATTTTAATATCCTAAAAATATATTTTTTGTTTTTCAATATATAAACTGTTTTTCAAAGATAATATAAGGTCGCGATAATTCAAAATTCGAGCAGTTTCAATTTTTTTGATTTTTATACATGATTAGATGCAACTCAACGAGCTAAATCCGAATATGTATACTATATCCAGAAAAAAAATTTTTTTGATGTCAAAAACCTGAAAATACTGCAAAAACTCAAGGTTCAGAAAATCTAGCATTTTGAGAGAAAAGTGCCTACAGCTCCTTTACAAAATTTGTTATAGCTTTAAAAGACTTTTTTTCTTAATCTACGTCAAAAACTGATTCTAAAAATGTAGTTTCTGATCATCCAGCTCCTGTGCGTATGCTTGACAGATGTCGATCATATCAATAGGTCGAAACAGCACTTTGTCCCAGGAAAAAGGCATCAAGTCATTTTTAAATAGAGATAGAGCTTTTATTTTACCGTCGTTTGATTCGCCACGTCGAGCTGATAAAAGTTAAGCATTTTTTTCCTTTAACTCACTTTCTTTATTGAGATATGACATTTACATTCATGATATCTCTAATCGACTAGTGAGTTCTGGAGGTCAAAAAAACATTTCAACTCAATGTTGGTTTTTTAGACTTTTTTTAGGTTAAAACCGATCAGGAATTCAATAGTGGTGGTTTTGAGATGTTTTAGAGTGACTTTAGAGACCTCAAAGTCATCTTCGGCTGCTGNTTGATCCTAATCAAGAATTGATCGCTATCGGTGCAACAAATATATTTGGACCATTTTTTGGTGCCTATCCAGCAACTGGTTCATTTTCTCGAACAGCCATTAAGTCCAAAGCAGGTGTACGAACACCAATGGCTGGTGTAGTTAGTCGTGCATTGATTATTCTAGGTATTTATGCTTTACCAGCAATGTTTTATTGGATTTCACAAGCTAGTCTAGCAGCAGTTATCATTCATGCTGTCGGTGATCTTATCGCTGGACCACAAACATTGAAACTTTTTTGGCAAGTAAGTCCAATAGAATTTTTCATCTTTTGGATTGGAGTTATTGTAACAATATTTTCTTCCATTGAAATCGGTATCTATACTACAGTCATTTCTTCTGGTGTTCTTCTACTTTTTCGTATTGCTAAAGCTCGTGGTCAATTTGTTGGCCGAGTTCAAATTGAACAAATTAAATTATCAGTCGATAAATATATTCGTTTAACAACTCGAAATATCTATGTATCACTTGATCATTCTGATGGATCAAATCCGACAGTTATTCCTATATCATCTAACAACGGTATCTTTATCTATAGATTGAATGAAAGTTTTCTCTATCCGAATGCCAATCACTATATGGAACTTATGATTGAACAAATTTTTCGTGAAACTAAACCAGGCAAAACTAATCTGTATGATTCACTTGGTGAACAACCGTGGAATTTGAAGACAAGTCGACATCCAGAAAGGGATCAACAGAAAGATGATCGACGTCCATGTTTACATGCCTTAATTTTAGATTTTAGTGGTGTTGCTCATTTAGATATAACTGGTCTGCAAAATCTTGTCGATGTTCGTCGACAATTAGATCATTATGCAGATAAAAAAGTCAATTGGCACTTTGTCGGCTTATCGCGTCCTTGGTTAAAACGGGCACTCATTTCTGCTGGATTCGGTTCATCTGAACAAGGACATACAATTTTTTCTGTAGCAAACCTACATGACAATATCGACGGTGATGAAAACAATGCAACTGTTGTACTTGTTCCCATTCTGGATAGTAATCGATCACTATTTCATACTGATCTTGATGAAGCATACGAAGCAGCTATGGCGAGTTTACCTCAGAAAGACAAATTTGTCGTTTTTGATAATGGCATGGTATAATCTAATTTCTTCTTTCATGCCTTCTTCGATCTATTGAACAAGATGTCATTGATAAAGACAATTGTATATACATTTATTTATTATTCAATAAATTCCTATTTGATGTATCTCAAAATTGGATCACATGATTCTTGCTAGCTAGAAGCATTTGAAAGCTCTTATACAGTCGATCTTTCTTATACGGAAAAGTTAACACTATTGGACTTTCTTTAGATTTTTGAATATGAGATAATTCATGAATCTATTGAAATGAAAAGTACATGGGAAAGTGTTGACTCATCAATTTGGTTTTCTTAACAACGATAAAGCAAGCATGAAATACTGTGGAATGAAATTTTCAGCCAACAGTCACTTCATCTGTGCGAGTTTAAAGACAACTAGCTCTCAAATTATTGTCGAACGTTGAAAGTATGGCTTTTAATTTCCATTCAATTCAAAGACTTTGATTGCATCAATTTATTTTTCATTCACAGTGACTTATGTAATTTGGATGCCTTTGTGCATTTAACTCCACGTCATCACTCAAGCTACCCTATATTTTGGGAGAAAAAGGCTTCTGAAAATTCCAATTTTTATCAAAAAAATTTTATGCTACGAAGGACTTTCTAGATGCAAATGAAGCAATATTTACTTCTTTCAGTCTATCCTAATTATAGTCGATGTATTATGTTTTAGCAAATATTTAATGTTGAATCAAGTATGCTTAGCTTGTAAACATTAATGTTCATCAGAACAAGAATTCGTGAAAATGAACTGATGTTCTGTTCATTATCATCGATTATCAATAATTAGAATATATTTACAGTGACATATGAAATCTCTTAATTAGATTATTATTTAATTACATAGCTATTTTGAAATAAAGATGCTTTTCAAGATATATTTGTAAAACTTACATTTGTAGAAAAAAAAATCAGCGTCTGCTAGTTTTAATCAAGAAAGACATTTTGTAAATTGTTTTTTTCTCTGCATAGAAAGTCTGTTTTTTTTTATTCGTACTTACAGATAGTAAGGATGCAAGATAGTGATAGATTCGTGCTTTGTGAAGAACTTGAACACACCTAAATAATTAAAATATCAACGATGATGTGACTTAAATTTGTTTTTCGCTAAACGTACTTAATAGAGAGAAATATTTATTTGAATGAAATTTCTATATTTTATAGTAATTTTTGACCAAAGACATTTGACTAAATCTAGATATTTAACTTTTCAAATTTCAAAAGTATTCTATAAAAGATAATTTATATTAACATCCACTAACACATGTTTCAATTAAAATTGAGATACCGTTATTTTAAAATAAAATAGTTAATTACAATTTCTTTTGATTAACTGCTGCTGTAAAAAAGATTCGTTTTATTGTATAAGAGAAAAAAGTTTCTATTAATCGAGATATATGCTTATCGAATTATGCAAAACTTTAGAAATCATTGAGTATGAAAAAACTATTTTGTTACAATTGGATAATTGAATGTTACCGACTAAAAGAAATATTTATATTTTATTTTTACAATAAAACTACATTAAAAACAAGTTAATGATATAAAGATGATTAAAATGTATACTATAAAGAACACATATTATAAGTGAATACTTATTGATGTTTCTCTCTTCTTATTGAGTAAAAATGTTAGCAGAGATGAACACAATCATTGACATTGAAAAATCCAATAAAAAACTGTCAAGGTAATGGACAAGCTATATCCATACATGTTATAATTAACCGGCGCAATGCAAATTGAATTTGTTGGTGTACTCTTCGATACGATACCGCAAGAAAAACCACTGTGATTATCCAATCGTTCAATTTTAAAATGAAATTGATGTTTTCCCAATGAATATTCCTCTCTACAACGCACTGCAGCATGGCTATTTGTTGAAACATGCACTGCAACCTTTCCACCTTTAGTAATCTGGATATCGCCCACGATTCGATGAAAAATGTCAATTGATGCATCATTGATAAAAAAAACTCTGAAATCAATGCACTGCTATTATTGTCTTCACTGAAATCAATCGTTTGAAATGCATTCAAGTCAATTTTTTAATTTGTCAAGTTTTTCCGCCCATTCTTTCAAATCTGTTTCAACATAATCATCTTCCTTATGAGCATCGCTTAATTTTTTTTGTGGGAAATGCTAAATTATGTATTACTTGTGCTCTGTACATGTCAATAATAGTTATAACATGTTTACAAGTATCATCAGCTGCTCAATGAACTTTATCGATTGATTCTTGTTCCCATTCATTGATCTTTTGCATTAGAAGATGACAATTTGATTGTGCTCCTTGTTCAGCAATTGTAGATGTGGGGTGTGGGCAGGATGGATGTGGGTGAGGGTGTGGATGTACAGAAAGTCCACACCAGCACTGCTTTTAGTGTCGTGATCAACAGTAATATATGCTAGATGTCGATATTGAAAGAAACAAATGGAGATTTTTATGCGTGAAGTTTTCTGAAACACGATTGTTAGTGAATGTTGAAGAACATAGCAAGAAAAAAGAGTGCTTCTTACTGTCACAGCTTGCCAATTGTCCATGGCAGACATGCCAACATGCTATTTTACTCTTTTACTTCGACGTTTGTGTTTTGAATGTTCTAAAGTTAAATGAGTTTGAAATTCTGACGTCTAAAAAAATAAGTTTTTCTTTCTCATATTGTGTCAGTTTCGCATCCATCAAAAATCATGATAAATACTCATACATGATTCTTTCTTGACTTTGGCACTGATTATAATTAATATAGACAGAATCTTTATGCATAATTCAAGCGAAACAATCGTGTTTTAGATTTCCATCATATATTAGATTACACTGAAAGCTTTTGTATTATTTTGTGAAGCATAATTGTTGATTAAAGGAATATATAGCTAGAAAAGTAAATCATTCGTTGGTACTAGGTATAAATCGAGAGGATCATTGAAAGGTATGGGAATAGGTGGAGAGAGCTGTTCTTTTTCTTGCTTTGATATTATTGAGTTAAAAGTTTCTTTTTTTATACTTCGAATAAATCTTGAATCGGAAGTTTCAGAAATGCTCAACTTTTTAGTTTTGTCAGATATGTATTTTCATAATCTAATCCACATGTCAAAACGCATTAAATTCAATCGTCATTTAATCCGAATACGACATGAATCGGTCTATGATAAACTATATTTGTGGTCTTATACAGATAAATCAAATTTTTTTAAGAAGGCTTACTTGAGTGCGAAATCTATTAGATATATTGTTTAATATGATAACGCTACGGACACATCGTGAAAAGAAGAAAATTTTACTCCTTCATAAGTCAAAAGCTCCTTCAGTTAACCAGCAATATTTCTTCTATTAGAAATGTTTTATTTGAAACGTACCCAATTTCAATCAATTGTCTACAGTTCGTTTGATGATTTTCAGTTTGAAAAGAATAAGCAAAAAAACAATGCAGAACAATTTTTGTAGAATAGATTTTGTGAAGTCACTGGTTACTTTGTAATACAAAGTAGTTATTGAAATATTGAAAAAGTAACGAGATTTAGTAAAGATATTGAATGAAAGAAAAAAACAAAACTTCGAATGGTATGAAGCTTGATTCTATTCTATTCGAACTTCAATCCAAATTATACCTTAATTTAATTAAAAAAAAAAAAGTTTTGATCGAAAAAGCATTGAAATACACTTGATAAATCATGATTTTTTGATAAGTCAAAATCGTCTTTGAAAACTTTCATGCAGCATATGCAAATGATCAACAAACGTGTCAGAAAATTCAAAACTAAATTCAAATTTTTGTTTTGACAAATTGTGGTAGCGTATCTTTCCAATAAAAACCATTGACCCATTGTTTATTTGAGTCTTTTGCTTTAAGATAAACTAACAATGAAAGTTACTTGCGAGAGATCATGCATGTATCCAGTTGTTCAATTGACAAATAAGTAATTAAAGGCGAAAGCTCCAGTGAACATCCTGAACAATGCAAATAATTAATATTGACTGTTCCAAGTTTAGGCACTTGTACAAATGATGTATCATAACATTGACCAACTGTTAAATATTCGATATTCAAATTTCTATTTAATCTTATGACATCTATATTTGGTAAATGAACGCGACGAATTGAAGGAAGATTCATAAATAAATAGAGATGATCAATTATTTGTTCGTTATGATTTGAACAAATAGTTAAGATATTCTTTTTTCAAAGCACATGCTTTGATTTACTGCTTCTTTTCGTCGATTTGATTCAATAATTGATATTGTCAAGAGATTTACTAAAAAATTAATTGCAATTAACATGTCTATCAATAAAGAATCTTCTGTTTCAATAAAAGTCAAAGATTTAAGTTGAATTAAATTATTAATTCTTATCATTGAAAAAATCTTGCTGATTTTCCTAGCAGTTGCTGTATTATTAGACAAACTCAATGAAATAAATTTTTTCGGAATCGATTTTAAATTGATCTTTTGTGTATGCATCGGAGGGTGGGTGTGTGCTGTGAAGTAAACATTTACACCCATACGCTAAAAGATCTTGGGTCTTCTAATGTGTCGGGGACTTTAGCGTTTCCATGAAAGTGTGTAGGTGTGGATATGAAGTGCTAGTGTAAGCGAGGTTATCATTCACTAATAATGATACTCATCTATACTGACAGTAACATCCAGACCCTAACATCTGACGAAAATATATGAACTATACGATTATTGCAGTTCTGCAGAACTAAATAAACGATGAGGAAGAAACTTTTCGCAAAATCGGTCGTAGAAAACAGTTTTCATGCGATTAGGAACAACAGCGGTAACGTGTTTCACATTTTAATTCTTTAGAGATTACCCTAACAACTATTTTTCTTCGTGTAACGTGCGTAGTGGATTAGTTTATGATGAATAAAATAGAACAAAATACAACAACAAAAAATAAAATGACAACGATTTCTTGCTTTAAATGATTGCAGAATTTGAACTGCTCAAGTTTTTTCCACAGCCGATATCTTTCCATTCGGGTATTCCATACAGTACTAGGCCATATTCGACTGCTGCGTCTTTGAGTTGACTGGTTTTATTCCGAGTATTATCCTTGAGTATACGGTTCACTTTATCGAAGTAGTGTTCGATGCCAGCAGGACTGAACAAAAATTCAACTATGGTATCAGATGAGTATGGATTTCGAAAGGCCATCAAAGTATTTCGAGGAGCATATACAACAGTTCCCGCTAGAGCGCAGAATGTCTCGTTACCAATTAAAAGTTGAAGAGCACCACTTAATACATAAAACGTTTCTTCTTCGCGCTCATGATAATGTAACTGCGATGTTTCATTTATAAGCAGATGACCATGCATCAAAATGAATGAATTATTAGTATCCGAGCCACGCAATTTGTAGATACGTGATGTTTCCACCATTGGGTACGGTTGAAAACGATCACCTTGGTCCGGACCCACATATATAGATCCGTTAGCTAGTTGAAGACTATTCACTAGATAAAAATAATTAGACATCTATTTGTTTCACTGACTTTAACAACTTAACAATAATACTTACCGACTATGGTATAAGAAGATGCAACAAAAATAATCAAAAAACAATGCATCATGTATTATGTATCGATGAGTTTTATCTAAAAGGAATTTTTCAAAAACTCTGATCATTTTACAACACTTTTGAAATACCACAGACATAAGTTACACAAAACTCATGAGATTATTATTCGATTACGCATCAAAATCAGATTTGCTAAAGTTAGAAATTCAATTTTCTTCGAAAAACTAATTGTTCATATGCCACCGATAGTTTCTGAAGCGGATTCCATTCGTGTGTAGCACCTGGAAATAGGTCGCAATATCGACACTGATCTCATGCAAACCCCTCATACGTTCAAGACGGGGATGTATCTTCGCGTAAAAACTGTCTTATTTGAAAATTTCAAGAAAACTCTTAATAACTACGTATTGTTTGGAAGGTCATTAATTCCGCTATCTACTTGCACAATATATGTGACCAGGACACAATTTTTCGACTGATTCTATCATACACATGATGAATTGTATGTGAGAAATAGTATATACAATACCGAGTCAGTCTAGATTGTTCTTTGATATGAAATTTTTGTTTCATAAATTAAAGTTTTTTTTAAAAAACAGACTCACGAGGGAATCTTTTCAGATGTTCCCTCGAATTTCAATGAATTGTCGTCTGTAGATACTACATGTGTACATGGTGTCTTAGTAAAAACTCTAAAAGAATTTAGGCTCCTATCGTTTCCTTCAAACGTTATGCATATTTTTATTTTGCCCTTATTAGACATAACATATAACATTTAAGAGATGGTTATCCAGACCACCAATCACGCCAGTTCCTACTAAAGATTGTTTTCGATTTATTTAGTGCAAATCAAAGATCATATTGGGAAACTTATAAATTCAAAATATCAAGTTGTCCTGAAGTACTTGTGAAAAATGCCAAGGACCACAATCTTCGTTTTATTGTGGTTATATCATAAAAATTCAATAAAATGTTTATTTTTACATATTGGTGACTGCTTTGAGAATTTTTCTGTTTCTGATCGTCCCATTGACCCAGGAAAGGTCTCAAAAGATGCAGAATGTCAAGGGCTTGCAGGAACTTGATTCCTTTTTTTCAGCGCCATTACTCATTGACGTTAGAGACAAATTACAAACAAAAGAACGACCATCAAACATAGACCCTTCTTTTTTGTGACACCACAATCAGCTACTAAACCTTATCGTAATGGATATTGATATACTCCACTTTGTAGAGAATTCTTTTCTGCATCTTTTGAGGCCTTTCCTGGCTCAATGGGACGATCAGAGACAGAAAAATTCTCAAAACAATCATCAATATGTAAAAATAAACATTTTATTGAATTTTTATGATCTAATCACAAAAAAAACTAAGATTATGATCCTTAGCATTTTTTACAAGTACTTCAGAACAACTTGATATTTTGGATTTATAAGTTTTCCGATATGATCTTTGATTTGCACTAAATAAATCGAAAACAATCTTTAGTAGGAACTGACGTGATTGGTGGTCTGGATAACCATCTCTTAAATGTTATATGTTATGCCTTATAGGGGCAAAATAAAAATATGCATAACGTTTGAAGGAAACGATAGGAACCTAAATCCTTTTAGAATTTTTACTAAGACACCATGTACATGTAGTATCTACAGACGAAAATTCAATGAAATTCGAGGGGAGAATCTAAAAATGTTCCCTCGTTAGTGGAGTTAATTTTTTACTGATGACAATTTAATATGACGTATTAAATAAACCCTTGAGAATAAATATCGGAGAAAGATATAGAAAAATGAGACTCATTACCATTATAAAGACTTCATCAACACCATGAAAGGTGTGAACGTGGGTCTCGATGTGAGTGCAAGGTTGAGTTGGGGTGTAGGTCTGATGGCATGTGATATTTTGTTCTGAGTGTGTCTACGGGTAAGGGTGTCGGTTTAGATGAAGACACGGATTGGGTCTTCTTCAATCACTCACACCTTGGCAAATGATTATTTCGAAACAGAAGAGCTTGATGAAAATATTTTGGTGACGTCGAAAAAAAACTTTAGATTTAATAATTTGGGCAAAGTTTACATGGCAAATGAATATTTCAAATTAGGGAGACTTCATAGTATTATGTTGAGCGTGTTTAAAAGAAAATTTTGACTTATTAGTATGGTTGATGATCACATGCTAGACGAATACTTCATATCTTAAATGAGTTTTTCAAACACTTGTCTCATTTTCAAGCAAAGATTTGATGTTGATGAAGTGATCATCGATTACATGTGAAATGAACACTTCAAAGAAGGCTAACAACTTTATAGGAATATGCTGATGATTTAGAATCATAGATTTGGAATTGGTGACTTGATCGAAAATCATATAGGAAATGAATACTTCATAAGAAGGTTTTATGCAATCATTTTGCTCACTGCCAAGAAAATATTCACAACTCATGGAATAATCCAAGATGACATAGTAGAAGAACTCTTTCTAAGTATAAGAGATTCATACAAGTAGATTTGATTACTAAGAAGTAGGAATTTTCTGTTGCTAATGCGAGTAAAGCTTACATAACAAATGAATACTTCCAACTACGTTTGGCAATATGTCTTTTTACTATTACAAATAGACTGAATTGACGATTCATACCAGCACTGTAGTGTCCTTCGACTTACCGTAATGTTCTTATGATGCAGCTTATCAATACTAATGACAATAGAAAGATGTAGTACAATAATTTTGATATTAGCGACCAAACTTGATCATTGAGTGTATCATTACTCTCAGCAGATAAATAATTGAAAAATATGTGAATACTGATGATATTACAGTCGTTCTCCTTACATTTATATTAGTGTATCATCTGCAATAAAATGAATAATCAATAAAAAGAACTTTTACGCATTCGAAGGTCGCAGGGTGGTGCTATGCTCCTACACAGAAAAAAATACCACTTCGTCATCATGAGTAAGAGAATCGAAACGATGCGTCTCTCTGACAGGTATACACGTCATAATCAATTATGAATAATTATTTTAATGCTTGATAAAGATGTGTCATTCATCTGAATATTTGATTGGTATATATGCAAGGCAAGCGATATTTCGTATTTATCTCGTCATCGATAGACAAACTATACGCTAATAAATTTTTGTAAACATTTGAACTTTTCTCGTAGAAATTGACTCATCTTTGCCATAAATAGACAAGCAACTCTTTTTCATCTTTGTCGCCATTTGCTCTTTAATTATAGACAGAAGACTCTTTTGTTTGTGCAGTTTTAGTTAATGATATTTGAATAAAAAGAATTTTGATTTGTGCTAAAATTCAATTACTGTCAGTTGATAATTTAAATGAAAATATCATTGACTACGTAATTCGCAAGAGCTTCAGATAAGTTCCATGTAATAGTGCACTGAATGCCGATACACCATTCCATTAATGCTATTTATATATATGTCTTGAGAGGTGTTTCTGCTTGTAAACACAAAGAGATTCGAAGTTTCCGATTCCTTCCAGAAAACAGTCAACTAGATCAATATAATCATTGAAAGATTCTATCTTTTCTTGTCTTATGTAACTGTTTATTGTCTTCCCCATGTTGAAGAGGGTTAATCCATTGAATCATGTCGTTGCTGCACATTCGGTTGAGTTAGTTCTGTGTTGATTGAAAAAACTCCATCGATCTATATCGATTTGTCTTAGGAAATTTATCGCTATTAATTCGTTAGCATCAACTACTTCTCGTCAATTTATTCATGGCATTTGCTGACAATAAATTTTCTCGATCTATACATCTCCATGATCCCTCCATTGATTGCCTAGCTGCCTTCGCTCAAACGTTTCATTTCTGGAAATTCTTTTTTCTTCTCTTAATTTGAGTACTGCCGTATTGAAAATAGATATATTTTTTGTTTACTTTAAAGATTAATGCTAATCATGATCAAAATTATTTAGCTGATAGTTCAAAACATGACATTATTATAATTTTAATTGTTGAAGAAACTATATTAGTTTGGAAACCATATAAACTAGAATAATATGTTCAACGATATATTAAAGCATTTACAAGTTACAGTAAAAATTTGTTGAAACAAAGTATATATTTATTTATAATTGAATATTGTTTTTTTTCCTTTTGTTGAATAGATTGATGAAATTGTGCATTTAGATAATTTAAGGTTTATATCGGTAAATGAATTAGATGAATGCTAACTTGAGGGTGTGGTTGTGGTATTGTCTTCGTAAATCCACACCCTCAAGCTAAAAAGAAATATGCTATTTTTATTGGCAGGGATGATGTTTTTCCACTAAGAATTCTTTTAGATTTTGAAACCAAGTTTTCGATTTTTGGTTTGTATTTAGAATAATTCACAAACAACATCAGATACGAAATCGAATGCATCTACTGTAGTAACAGCAAGAAATCAAGCAGCTGCAAGCGAACGAAAAGTTCATATTATTGTTTTCAGTTAAAAGATGATCAACAGACGGCTCTATAAGTCGATGCATTCAAATCAACTGATGAACAAACATTGAAACCAGTTAAACCATCATGATCTGCACAATCTAATACTAATGCTGCACCTACAACTGTTCAACCACAACCATAATAAAAGCTTCTTGGGCAGTTATTAGCTGCTCAACAACGTCTTCAAACAATCAGACAACAACAACAACGAGCAGCTATGTAACAAACTTAAACTCTACCAGCTACTTCATCTAATTAATATTCTCTTAAAAATTGACCTTAGTTTTTGAAACCAAAAACGACTATAAAATATCTCATTTTTTAGACAATCAATCGCGCTATGTTGATGTTCTTGCATTGACTAAAGGTACCGTCGCATCAAGCCCTAATGTTTTACTCAATGATCTTATACTAACAGCTTCACCTGGAATGTCAACATATGCTTCATTAAATCAAACAAATAATTATTTTGTACCAAGTTAGTCTAGTCTCATATTCTGCTTTTGTTTTATTGCTTCTCGTTTGACAATAATTGTTTTATTATTTTGCTCTAAAATGTAACACTCGAAAGTGCTTACATGATAATATAAGGAGAAATTAAGGTATTTAAGCACTGAGTTTTACCGCCGCCACCAATATCTTTATATGGAGTATTAACTCAGCTGGCATGAGGGCTAAGAAGGTAAATACAGAAAGAGAAAAAGAAACGAAGAGGAGGAAACAAGAAAAGAATAAAACGAAAACGAAAAGAAAAACGAACGCATCGAAAGGAGATGAAGCAAAAGAGGAGCGAGAAAGGATGTGTGTATTTCAAGGTCAAAAAAAAAGAGGTAAAAAAAGGAATAGAGATATTACATGTGCTTTTCTTTGTATACTATTAGTTTATTTCAATAAATGACATTCATTTAAAAGATACGATTCATGCTTTTCTATTAATCGTTTTACTCGATTGCTTTGAAGAAACTGGCCAAGGCGATCGTACTTTCTTTTATGAAATTCGTCCCAAATAAAAAATTTCATTATAAAAGAGTGAACGATCAAGGTTCGTTCTGTGCATACTCTTTAATCTTCTTTGAATGAAGCGTTTAACATGCTGTTCTAATGAATCTTCCTTAGTCATAGTGTATAGATTATGAGCTGAGACAAAGGGACAGTGATGCACCAGTTCAAGACTAACACGGAATTTTTGCTGTAATAATTGTTGATATGACATTGGTAGCAAGGGAAAGAAGGGAAATATCCATGCAAAATGAACAAGTGTATATGCGAAAAAGCCTTGCCTAAGCGCCTTAGTGAACATAAAACGTTTCGCACTTAAGCACTAACTTTTCCAAAGATTTTTGAATGTTTCCTATACATCTATCAATTGTTGGTTTCAATGATAGTTTGCTTGTCCAGGTGAATTCAAGGTATTTAAATTCGTTTACTAATTCTATTTTTTATCCATTCGTTTCTATGTTAATTCTTGACTTTTTTATTTGTGTATGAAATAACTTCCCTACTGTTTTTGACATGTTTAAACGTTGTTTCCATTTTTTTGAGTATGTAAATATTCGTTCACACACACGAATACCTTCATGTTCTAGATATAGCATCAAAGGCTCTAGTTTTATGGAGATAGGAGGTTTTATAATAACACAAAGGTCATCCGCGAAAAAATGACCTGAATGAGCTCCCATACATTGAATCAAATCACAACGAAACATAATTAACCCTTTGAGAACCGATGGGTCATATCTGTCTCACCTATTTTGTGGAACTCACATATATTTTCGAAGAAAATAGTGAGCGTAAGTTTTAAGGTCAAGTTTTCGCGGCTCTCCCCCCTCCTCCCTCTCCATTACTGACACCATAGCAACGAAAGCCCCCGTTACAGACACCCCGTCTCCATTACAAACCTTAGCAATTCACCCTTCGTCTCACCATGGATCTGAACGACTAGAATTAGAAGTCATTGGATATAGTTGCATACGAAGCACAGGTACATATGGGTGTGGGTGGGTGTGGGTGTGTGGATGTGGGTGTGTGGGTGTGGATGTGTGGGTGTGTGTGGGTGTGGGTATTGGTAGGTGTGGGTGTCGGTGTGGGTGTGACTATCGGTATTCTAGTTGCTCATCCTCATGCGTAGACTCACATCCACACCCACACCCACATCCACACCCCACACCCACACCCACACCCACCCACACCCTAGAAACCAATCTGATGACAATTGTATTTAAACATTTAATACGCATATCAATAAATTGCAATGATCAATTAAACATTTTAACTGTTCGTCTAAAAAAAAATTTCTCACATTTTAATATTAAGAATACCATATTTACTTCATACGAATATATATCAGGATTATCTGAAACTATTCGATAAGGATTGGTGGATGTGGTATTAATATTTTATGAAAAATTCAATTCATTGAATCTTTTGTGGATAAGAATCAGAAAAAAAATGTACGTTGTCATTTTCATTTTTTTTCAAAAAGATAAATGTAGTTATAGAACTTATACTTCTAAAAGAACTATTCTCCATAATCGACGTTTTTAGTGTTTTAAAAGTTATTACTGATCTGTAATAGCTGTCATCTAATTGATAGTTGTAAAACTCTATTATTTAAATTATGACTTAATAAGTATTTCCAGAGTATTATTTGTTATAAAATAAAATAAATATTTTGTTTTGAAAAATCGATTTGTATATTGATATGTAGAGGTTAAAAGTGTATTTTATATATATATATTACGTTTATGTCAAGCACATAAATTATTACATATAACTGTGTATTTATTTGATGCATAGAACAAAAAAATGAACCATGAGTCATGAAGACTAAATATTATAATTATTGAAGTGATCATTTTTAATTACATATTCAAAGTGTCAACTATGTATCAATTATTGAGATATCTGATGGAGTTCATTTTCGAAATGTATATAAGCAAATAGATTTTTTGTAAAATATATTTAAATTTATTCATACGTTCGCTTTGTAAATGATCTTTGATAATTGATCGTAATTCACAAATTATTCCAGTATCTCGATCGAATTTAAATTCTACGACTAAGTTGACTAATGAATCAATAAAATTGTCTTCATTTAGAATTTCAGCAGTATTACTATCTGATTCCTTAATAACATTCAACAATTGCATGATTGTAGGTTTCGAAATGTATAAAAACATATTCTTCATGTGTATCAGTCACAATCACAATTTTTAATAAATTATTAATTGATGTATTGTGCTTTGCTATACGAGATTGACAGACATTGCATACAAAAGAATTTAATTGTTCTATAACATCATTTCCACAGGCTTGACATCGGTACTGTTTCGGATTAGTTGATATTTTCATTATTTGACCTTTCGATATATATGTCGTTGAAACCGACGCCTCAACATTTGTTTTAACATTTCTAAGATCTTCAATCTTAAGAAAACTAAAACAATATAAAATATATACATAATCTTTAAGTTTGCGTGAAAAATCAATAATTCTTACTATGTATCAGAAACTGCTGATAATGTTATTTGAGAATTGATTAAACGACTTTTAACAAGTTTCATTTGATAAGATTCACCTAATCTAACTTGATGAAAATATGGTTCCCATAAAGTGAGTTCTAGTGCTCCAGTCTTATCACCGACTACGACTGTTTTTTTAAGCTTCTGTACCTTTTTAAAATCAGATTCTTCAAAAGTAAATGGAACTTCAGCACCAATTTCACAAATTTTAACTTCAATCGTACATAATCCATCGATCTTATTGTTTCTTAAATTTTCAATAGATTGTATTCGTACACACATAGGTCGAAATTCTAAGTTTTTATCAATTAATTTTGTTGTAGCAGCACAAGTATTGATCATTTTGTTGACGCAAGTTAAGAGATGCTCCATGACCACTCAGCATTGACTCTCGTAAACTCTTATGCAATGCACCGGATACAACTTTGCCTAAGAATTTTGTTATTCGTACTGTTGTTTGATCGATCATTGACAGAAGAAATGAATGATGATTTGCATTATTACTGTTTCTTGTAATAGCACCAACATTGACTATGTAACCGTCGAGTGTTACTAAAGACGTGTCTGTTTTCTGTTCTTGGCTACTGCTATATGACCGTTTCATATTAATTAAAAATTGTTTACTTAATGAGATATCGAAAAAAAAAAAGAAATATAACCAAATTGTAATAATTTTCATATATAGCACGCGCCGTTTGAAATTTTACTATTTTTGAAATAATTCAATTTTCTCTGTGTAGTATTTCTTCAACAATAACTCATCTTTAATAATGATGTACATAATGAAGCTTATATTAAACGTTCAATGTTAAATATATGACAATATTTTCTAATGATATTGAATATATTTATCACTAGAATAGCATAACTTATTCTTCTGTTAACTAAACTATAGTATATGTTTAAGTGAAATTTTATTATTTTAATAAATTATATAAATAAAAAGTAAATTGTTTTCCATGATTTGTTTTCTTTTTTAGCTAAAAGTTACACCACAGTTAAAACTGTAACAAAATTTTATAGTTTTCTTTCGATTAAAATTTTAAAATTGTAAATTATAACCATAACAATTAACATAAATTTTCCTTTATTCGAGTATGTTTTTGTAATAGTTAGTTTAGTTGGACTTGGTTGTAAAAATGAATTTTCAGGTGATTGAGATGACGATGAACATTCAGTTTCATCAATAGTTGCCAACTTATTAGATCTCATCAAAAATGTCTTTTTACAATTACGGGAAAATATTACGCAAAACAACGAATGACATTTAAACGATATATTTTCTCGTCTTTATTGAATCATTGATACGGTAGTCGTATCCTCCACAATAGACAATTGAAATATGCACCGATATATTTCTTTCTTGAAGGGGTCATCTATATTTCACCAACACACAGTTCAACAACTAAAATTAAAGAAAAAGGAATATTTTTATAGCAAGGGACATTTTTTCAAGGACAAAATATCGGAGGACATTTTTTCTGAGGACGAAAAACGAGGGACATTTCTGAAAGGACAATTTTTTGGGGACATNCTGCAACTTTTCCACCTTCATTAATCTGAATATCGCCCACGATTCGATGAAAAATGTCAGTTGATGCATCATTGATAAAAAGCTTTGAAATCAATGTACTGCTATTATTGTCTTCACTGAAATCAATCGTTTGAAATGCATTCAAGTCGGCTTTTAATTTGTCAAGTTTTTTCATCCATTCTTTCAAATCTGTTTCTACATAATCATCTTCCTTATGAGCTTCGCTTAATTTTTTTGTGAGACATACCAAATCATGTATTACTTGCGTTCTGTGTATGCCAATAATAGTTATGACTTGTTTACGAGCATCATCAGCTGCTCGATGGATTTTATCGATTGATTCTTGTTCCCATTCATTGATCTTTTGTATCAGAGGATGACAATTCGGTTGCACTTCTTGTTCGGCAATCGTTTGTTGAAATTGATCATGATTAGTCGTGAGTTCATCCATTTGTTTATTAATTTCTTGCCGATGTTCAACTACATGACGATAACAAAAATCTTTTCCACATCCACGACAAATAAGTATACCAGCTACCTTTTGACATATTGAGCATAGTGTCTTTCCTTCTGTTGCGTTTGCCATATCTGAATAAAAAGAAGATTGTTACTGATTGCAGTATATATACATACACCTTATGACAATTTAGACATATTTATAAAAGTTCATGACGAAGTCATGTGATATCTGAATTTAGTTACGTAATAAAAGAACTAAATTTGGTACTAATAGTAGTGTCAAACATTTTCTTGTTGCATATTAAACTTTTCAAATAAAATAATCGACTATATGGGAATTCTTAAAGACTATTGATGTAACTTGTACTCTATAAAAAGTATCTCTGTAGAATTTTTTATTAATGTTTTAATGTATATGATAAAAAATTTATGATCTATGCTGCATTGAATGATATAGTGCTAGTGGACAGAATAAAATAGCCTTAGACGGTATTATATTGACCTTTTTCAAATTCAAATAATATCCTATGATACTTCTACAATAATTTCAATCTTAGAAGTAAACTATTTAAACGTTTTTGTCTGATTGTTATTCAAGGTGCACATTTCTTTTCTTATAAATAAATAAATAAATAAATCGGTAGATTAAATTTTTTCTCCAGTCGGTTACTTAAACTAGTGTATTTCCTTCATAGAAGTTACTCTCAATGACTTGATAAGTATATGATCACAATATTCTATAATATCTAATATTTAGAGTATTTATCTAGTTTATGTATGTAAATAAACGATGATTAGCTAAAATTATAAAAAATAAAATAAAATCAACAACAAACGAGTCATTAAAGTTCACAGATAGAGCTGAGCGAGAACGAATGACAAGATAAAAGGAAAAGAAAAGAAGGAAAATGGTAATATTCCACACCGTCAGAACGACAGATGGCGTTCTTTTTACATACGACTATCAACAAATATAATTTAAAACTAACGCTGTTCATTTTTGAGAAATATATTATTTTGGTTCCTATTCACAAAATTACGTGTTTTTGGCATTGTTTTTCTAATAATAAACATAGAAACCTGGTAAAACTAGATCTCAACTAGAGAATGTTTTCCAAATTGGTTGATTTTTTTCCTTGATTTCATCGTGTCAACTATTTCAAGTAAGCGTTAATTTGGTTAAAATTTTAATCATATTATTAGTTTATAGGATACTTTGATATGTTGTCATCTGAAATAAAGAATTCACTTTCGATTGATCTATCTGTGAGGATACATTTCACAAACTGACAGCGTTCATTTTTTCGTTTATTGTTAGGAACAATCAATGTTTTTTTAACAGGAGTTTTTGTCTAGTTTTTTTTATTTCGCCTGAAACCAAGTAATTTATATTCTTAGATAGACTATGGAAATTCCGAAAAAGAGAAATAAAATTTGATAGAAGTTTTAAAATGTAGTTCAATATTCGAAGATATTGTCAAAGTTCATTTCAGAATAAAAATGAAACAAAAACAAACTAATGAACTGTTATAACTAATAAAGTATAAATATAATCATTAATTTCTCCTGGCAGTTTTGTTCGGCAACTTCTCTTCACAAATAGAAGTACGACTATTGATGTACAACATTGTGGCAAAAAATTGCCAAGGAAATGGACATGTATTCAAGTTAATATGGATTTCCTGTTTTTGTTGTGTGCGCTGGTTAGTTAAACGTATAATTTGCCGATCACAATCAATGAGAAGCTCAATAATATCGTTTTGTGAATTTTGACTAGTATCAGTAAAGTAGAAAAGTCCATTTGTATTGTGAACAGAATAAGGTGTACTACTATCATAATTGTACCGATACACATTATTATTTGTGGACATGTACAGCAGTGACTCTAGAGGTGTAGTCTTTCATAAAATACCACAAGAAAAATCTCCATTACGATGCATTGTTCCAATTTAAAACGCAGTCTATGTTGCCCCGATGAATATTCACATCTACCACATGCTGTTGCATTTTGATGGGTTTAACCGTGAAGAACGGCTCTACCATTTTCCATAATTTTAATATTACCAATAGTTCGTGACAAAAAGTCAGTCGAAACTCCATTAATATAAATCTTTGAAATCAATGTACCACTATCATTGTCTGTACCGAAATCAATTGTTTGAGCTGCAGTCAAGTCTTTTGTAAATTTTTCAATCTTTCCATCCATTCCTTCAAATATGTTTCTACATAATCATTTTCGTTCCGAGCTTTCTTTAGTTCTTGAATAAGATGTGTTAAATCATTTGTTACTTTTCTTCTATGTGTGGCAATAATAGTTAACAATTGTTGGCGAGCGTCAATAGCTTCTCGACGAATTTTATTGATTGACTCTTGTTCCCATTGATTGATCTTTTGAATCAGAGGATGACGATTTGGTTAGGATTCTTGTTCGGCAATCGTTTGTTGAAATTGATCATGATAAGTAGTGAGTTCATCCATTTTTTTATTGAGTTCTTGTCGATGTTCAGCTACATGACGATAACAAAAATCTTTTCCACACCCATGACAAGTAAGAATGCCCGTTGCTTTGTCGCATTTTGAACAAGGCCGTTTTTTTCATGTTGTAGAGGCCATGTATGGATGCTGCTATGATAAGCTAAGATCTGATTTGAGCATCGATAAAGGTAAAAAAAGATTTTATCGAACAGATGAAAAACTATATTAACTTAAGAATGAATGCGAAAAAAGACGCACAAGTCTTGCGATACTGAATCGTAGAATGAAAAAAAAAAGATAAGGGCTTTATCTTTTTTTTTTGTGTTCTATCATTGTATTTTGCTACTGATTACATTGCACTTATCGTTGTATATGACAAACATTAATAATGATGTGAAAAAGTGAGGTTTCTACATGAGCAAAGACTTCAGTTTGAAATTTTTCAATCGTTTTATTAAACTTTTTCTTCTCTTTCATGAGTTTATTCCACAATAAATTATCAAAAATGCTCAACATTTGCAAGAATATAACGTTCGCACTATATCTAATTTTTGTATTGATATTTATTATTTTACTATTCCAAGTATAATGAATGAACGTATAATTATCCTATGTTTTGAGTTGTACTCTAGTGAACTGTGTAACTTTTGTGCTTATTGCGAGTTTTTTTAATTCTTCAAGTCCAACGAACAAAAGCAAAGGAGAAAGCTCTTTCATCATCTGGATTATTTTCTATGAGGTAAAAAAAGAATGGATAAGTCTTACTTAGTACAAATAGAATTCACTCAAGCTAAACGTTGATGTAATTCATTGAACTAAAGAAATTTGAGTAAAACGATGTGTAAATCGTCAGGAATACGATCCCAAATGACATCACCAATGATAATAATGTTACACAGGGCGGAAGATAGTAGAAAACTAGTTTGTTGAGCTTTTCGAAGCATATGTATTAATTTGTCCTAGTCAATAAGACATGGTTCCTTTCCATAAATTAGGTTTATAATGATGCTTATCGTCGTGAGTTTAATCNCTTTTAGTCAAAAATATCTTATACTTATCTAAATATATAACACTTTTGTTGGAGATACAAAATATTATTTCACGCGTCTATTAATCATAAAAGCTATTACTTAGATCATATCTAAAATTCCATGTGAAGTTATGTTTTTGACTATAAAATATTTTAATCTATCGAGAGAAAGCCATTTTTACAGTAAAATAGTTAATGTATCTTCAATGATCATATATTAAAAATGATAGATTTTGTAAAAAAGAAAAATAGTGGCATAGCTCAAAAATTATTTGTTGAAAATTATTTTAGCTAGAAAAACGAGTATTTTTCAAGCTGATAAACATCTTGAATAATACAACTTTGTATAGAAAGAAATCGTAACAAAGATAAAAGTTTTTAAATTTCAGTCCCGGGGGAACAAATTGATTTCAATAGCTGAAATCACAAAATCAGTTTGTTCTCCCTTGCAATTGTCATGCTTTTCAAAACGCAATTCAGTTGATCTTTTATTTACTTTCTTTGGGTCCATGATCAAATTCTCTAGATGACTATGTCCTAAATCTAAGTAAAGAAAGAGAAAACTATAGAGACTTGAGTTCCATGTTGAACACGAAGGATAGATAATTAGCAACATTGGATTAGTAGTTATTCACAGTCAAACCTTCATTTTGGAGATGAAAGAAAAACTTGAATAATGAACTAAAATTCGAAAACAAAAACTACATCATTATCAATTTTAGGATAAATTTAGCTTAAGAGTTCAGACGTTCCATATGAAAAACAAACTTTGGAACTGCGTTCTTTGATTTGAACAATAAAATATGTTCTAGTATTAAGTTAGAATACTTTTTGCCTAAATATCCTAACATTGGGAATGAAAAAACGACTTTGCTGATGTATTCTTTGATTTAAGCAACAAGATCTTTATCAACTTAAGGTATTTTCTTGTTGTAATATCCTAACTTCAGAGAAGAAAAACAAAATTTTACTTATTTTTCTAGAGATCTTTAGTGATCACGCACCTAATAAGAAAATGATCATGTAGTTATTTACAAAGAATTTCTCTCACAAAAAAGTCATTTCAAATTGAAGGAAAAAAATACATTTATAAATACTTGTTTATTTATAAAATGACTTAAACGAAAAAGTGCTTGAAATGAGACTAAACAGAAACAATTGTGTAAAACATGTTTCAAAGACTAGGAAACTTCTTCTCTGTCCGCGGCTCCTGTTCGTAACCTACTAATCATTGCACAATTCGCAAGAGTGAAAACGGAGCCAAACTAAATTTATTATTATGTTATTCATCATAGTACCTGGCTCTGATATGAATAGATATATTTGAATTTGGATAGACTAAATACAAGTAACATATTCTTAGTTACCGTGAAATAATGTCTGAAGGCGATCGAAGTAGAAAAAGAATCAGTAAATACACCAGCTGTATATCCAAATGAATAACAAAAGACCAAAAATTATGTGACGAGAAATATGTTTGTCATTCTCTTTTATAATAGTGATTACTCATCCATAGATTATCATTCTTTTACTTTAGCGTACAAAAGAAGTCGGCAAATAGAAGAAAATGTAAGCAATACTTTTTCTCGTCTTATTCATAAAATAATCATTAAATTGATAGATAGAAAGAAAATAAAAGTATAAATACAGTCACATGCTCTCTTACACTGGCGAAACACATGCAGGTGATTATTTACTAGAAAATATGTAAACACGTCTTTTGTTTTTTCTTCTTCATGTACACATGGTTTCTTGATATTTTCAAACTTATGAAGAGAGAGCATGAGCGACATATGTAGAGATAATCTTAATGGTAAGACTTAGGGGGTTTCTTAGTGTTTAAATTTAGAAAGTCAGCAATTAGTTTTTTAGATACAATAATAATCATCATGAGTAAAAACTAATGATGAGTTACCATGTTCCAATAATATGTTAGGTTTTTTTTGTCTTGCTTTTGAAATTTATATGTTTTTGTTTTTTTGTTGATAGGAAATGCTAAATGGATAAGAATACAGAAGTCCAATAAAACAAAATAATTTGAATCTTAAGAAAATAATTTAGAGCAGAGATTTTTAAAATTAATCCTTATCAAGTGATTTTCAAAAATTAACTCAGTAAAATGATGTATGACTGTTGCTTTCGCAAACGATACACTAAATAAAATAACAGAGTATAGATTTGCATAGAAAAATTATTCAAAGTGAATCATAAGATATATTCTGAGCAACTTCTCAAACTGTCATTGATCAAATGCTTTGTAATTCTCTACTATAAAAGTTCAAATGATGCTAAAAAGTGATTCATGAACAAAACAAGATTATATATACAGAATTTACTACCACAAAGAATACTTAGAGCAATGTCAGTTAATAGATAGAATGTAAGCAAACTTGATAAAATACATTGCAACTAGATGTATTAAATCTTGTCACTAACGCATGCTTTAAAGGATATTATGTCAACTTTTTCCATTATATACTTATTATTAGATATCAAAAATAAGACAAATAATAGAAGTATAGTATAATGTGGCATTAAAATATACTCTCAACTGTATGATTACAAATGAGAATCACTCCTGAAATGTTGTGGGTAGAAGGAGTCCAATTGGTAGAACACTAATGTTTGTATTCTCTATTATAGCTTATTGATTGGTACTATCATATAAGAAGACACAAGATTAAGGGCGTCATATGATGCGTTTTGACCTTCATCTATAAAATTTTAATTGACATGTTATAAGCCTATCATCATCTTTTAACAATAAGGGCCTATGCAGACATAAATGTCTGAATATTTCGGAATTAGAAGTGTTACTTTATATTTACTTTATGAAATAAATATAAATACCTAATTTATGTTTATAAACTAAAGATAAATAAATCATTTATTTCTGCAAAATAAAGACAAAAGTAAGCCTTTTTCTATGAGCGATAAAGAAACAAATATTTGATATTGCGAGAGAGCAGGCAAATTGAAAGTACATGATATGAAATATTTCCATCGATTGAAAATGGAACACACAGAATAAGGAGATTAAAACAATTACTATAAACTAATTCTGTTGTTCTTATTTTATTTTTTTGCTGTTATAATTATCTTATCATGATAATTCAACTTAATTGACTCACTGAAAAAAAAATTGAAATCAACTAATCATTATTTTGAGAAAGACATGAATTTAATTAGCTTGCATTTTGAAATATGAAAGAAATTTTAATCTTTGTTGCAGATGTACATAGAATATAAACGACTTACTATATTTTATTTAAACAATATAATTGCAGTTTTGTCGATGGCGACATATGTTGAATCGTGAAACTCATTATTTAAGTGTACGATTTGCCAACAGTAGTAGTAGAAAAATATTGACTGCAAGCTGATTAACCGTTACTGAAAGCATCATAGGCGAAACGAGAGGTGGAGTCATCTAGAAAATATGAATGTCAGTAAGGGATGAGTTTTTCTAGATATAACATGAAAAGAGAAATAGTGAATTGTATATTCATTACAACTCGTTTTTAGAATGAACCAATGGAAAAAACCATAAAATTATATTATCATCTTACCTGTACAATTCATTTTTTGGCGTATAACAGAACGTGATACTACATTTATATGTATCTGTTTGATCGCAATCATGGTAGCACAAAAATATCGATGTAAATGTATTAACAGAAAAAGTCATACATAAAATAATGTATCATTGAGGAAAGGACAACAGATTTTTTTTCCCCTAATAACTCTTATCCTAGTCGAAAAGAAAAAACAAAGAGATATATTTTATCAATAAGTGATGTTCTTTTTGGGATGAAGAAGACTTAATTTACAAAAGATTGTCTAATGAAAAACTTCTAGATATTACTTCAACTACAATGAATTTATGAAAATTGAATTAACTCAATCAACTCTTGAATAGTCAAAAAACAAAACTATTCATCAAAGGATAGCATGCTATTTCCTACTTCTTGTATTCTAGAATAATGCTTTAGTGTTGATTATTTCTGTCCTTGCACTTCGTAAATATTCGAATATGATGTTTTCTCTTTATGCTTTCTAATCACTGTACTTAAGTGATTAGGTTGTTCGGCACGTACTACTAAGCTACTGTGTTCTAGTCTCGATGCTATCAGATATAGAATGTCCTTAGATCAGTCACTAACAATTGTTTGTCTCGGGTCATCCGTACGAGAGTATACTGACTATATGGAAACATACGCTAGCCGTCGCGTGCAGGAAGTTCGAGTCATTGAGCAGAAGACTTCTGAATCAAGTCGACATTTTTTCCAGAACTACAACTAGCAATAGTTGCAGTGAAAGTATCGGACTTTCGAAACTGTTTCCGGACAGCATCATATATTGTAATGTAGCCGAAAAAAAGGGTATTCTTATATTAAACTTTCGTTCATAGATTTTGTACAAGTAAATATTTATTCAATGATTTATTTTTTCTTATATAATGAATATTATGATACAATACATGGAGAAAACAATATGTGAAATGTCGATGTTATGAATTTATCAAAACCATAAACTGACAGAATTTTGCGCATCGCATGAGTAGTGAAAATTTTTTAGTTCGGTATTTCATTCGATCTATTCACGTGTGACCAATCGTTCATAGTTGACGGTTTGCGACTGTCTTATAATTATATCGGTTAATGTCATTTTTATTCAATTGAGAAGTTGTGGAAGATCATAGACAGATGATATATGAATGTGTCGAGCCGTTCGATGTGAGGAAACGAATGACAAAGTGCTTTAATTGCAGTTGAAGGTAATAGAACAAAACTATTGTCGAAATCACGTTCGATTCCCAGATAAACAATTTTAGGTCATTGGTGAAGAAAAAGATAGTTGAGAACAGAACCAGACACACTAAGTGCACGTAAATGAGATAGATTGGGTAAGAAGTCAATGAGTTTGTCAGGCGATTTTTTAATCCACCTGGATCTACTATAACAGGTAATAATTCTCGATGCATCAAGATAATAATAAAGATTTCTGAAAGTCATAGGAAATGTATTACCACATCGTAATGAGTTCACCTGGTTGACATAAATTAACTGATGTAAGAACGCAGAATTTAGATATTGATAATTGAGCCCTGAGCAATAACTATGACGAAATGATGTTAGTTCTGGTTTGTTTGAATTTGATGCTACAATTCCAATCGTTGGATGTGATAGATGGTCATCAATAGAACAGAGATTCGAATAAAGTATTGACCAGCCAGTATATGCGTTTTCATCGTAAGTAAGAAACCACTTTTTCTCTTCCAGCCAGAATTTCGTCCGAAATGAATTGAAATCGATCGGCTGCCCAATGAAGGCGTCCGAGTCAAATTGAAGTTTGCACTCGAAATGTTTGATCTCTTGCAACAATCAGCCGTATCGTCATCCAAATCATTGGCAATTACTGTCATATGAGCTAGTCATGGAAATGACAATAGTATATTCGCAATCTGTGTCCGAGATATAGTCCATAATTCGATTCGAAACTGTTGCAAATGCAATAGTTGAGAATGAATATGACTGAATGTCAATTCTCGATCAACAAAACGAATTTCAAATGTATGAAGCATAGGTACGACGGCAAATAACTCGATAAATCAATTGTAATGTCTTCTAAATAAAAATATTGAACAGAAGATGATACGGCTGTATTTTGAGGATGAATTATCACCATCTTGTCTGAATAGTTACTCATTTTGAGAGAGAGAGAGAGATGTTTCAGTGATGACGAGTAAAAAAGTAGTTTGCTTAAAACAACGGATGTTGTCATTGAACTTGCACATAATATACCAGTATGAATTAAATGAATGGAAAGTTTCACAATGAGTGAGGAAAGTCGAAATTTGAATAAGCACCGTGTATCATAGTTTATATATGTCAAAGTTAACGAACGAAGATTTAAAAATGTTTTATCAATGCAGTTGAATCGCGAGAAGAAAAGAGCATTTTTTCAAGATGTTATCGGATCGTTCTTATCGAAGAATGTTAAGGATACAACTTGAGAGATCGAACGAAGCTGTTGGGTACAGATGCAGTCACACTGACTCTTGTTCGCCGATGTAAACACGAAACTAAAGTCCGGCTGAAAATGAGGATAGGTTAAACAAATAGAACGAAGGCGTTTGTTGACCAAAGACATGGATAAGAAAATATCAAACATAGGAACATCATGGAGAATTTTATCAATTAATTCCACAGACAACGTAGTCAGATAGTCGGACATATTTTGATTACTGTTTTGCTAACTTACAAAAGCATGTATTTAGTTTATTGAAATGTTCGACGAATGTATGTTTTATTCTGCCAAGGAAAAACATTTTTTTGTTTTGATGTCAACCCTCAGTTGATAACGCTATAAAATCAAGCCGATGTTTTAATCTAGCCAATTATTTATTGAAAATAAAAATGAAATTTTCTGCTGTTTATATCAGTTTTGTGCTTTTCAATGTGTATCTTATTTACTGAAAGTCACTATTTAGGAATGACCGATATATATATGTATCATTCGGACAGCGTTGACTTGTTTTCGAATTATCTCAGCCATGCACGATGGATATGTAATTTATTGTTATATAAAACAAGAATCTTCAGTTGCTAGAAATATGGCTGATAAATAAACAGCTGCTGGAATATCGAACATAGTAAGATTAAAATTTCATTTGAAAATACGGACAGAATGTTGTGAACACGATCTTTTAAGGAATGTTGAAGTATAAGGGTAGAAATTTTAATCTGCAGATTGTGACAGACATACCAATGAAAGTGAAGTCTATTACAGCAGTTCCATTGGGTTTCTTATTTCCTTCTCACACGAATTGGATTAACAACTTTTTCTTATGATTTGAATTTTTTCTTGCGTCTATCTTTACAAACTCATGCTTGATTATCATTTTTGGAGCAAGCACTGAGTTCAAGTCGAAAAAAGTATTTTGCTTTCAGTATTTCACAGAAACTTCAATATCTTAAGGTACTTATGGGTACTTAATCCTCAGTCGACACATCATTAAAAATACTTCTGAACGTTTAATCCACTAAATTGTTGAGAAGTTTTTTATCAAAGGATATTTATAATGATACCAATATCCACGTACTGAGATGATATTCAACAGGGTACCCGATCGAATTCTTGTAATATATCGGTAGCAGAGCATTCCTATGGATATCCTACTGAGAAACGTTTCAGTATATGAATATCCGGAACTCAATACTTTAACTAATGATGATAAAATCCTTGTGTTTATTATTATTATTATTTTCTTATTTTAGATTTCGAATGTACGTTGTATTGCTGCCTGGCAAACTGTAAGCTACATGACGATTCTGTTTATATTCCATTTCCTAGCAAAAAAATCCCCTGTGAACGAGCATTGTTTTGGTGTAATGAATCGACGTGATTTTGCGAAATATCCTTTATACAAACGAAAAGCTCACCTCGTCAGAAATAATAATCGTTCTTATTACTAATTGTCTTGGTAGAACACCCTATCTGAATCTTCATCTGTACTAAAAGAATAACACGAAGTGCAAACCTAAATCTTTATTTAATAATAATTTATCTCAGTATGTTTTGAATGTTAGAAAGCGAAGGCATAGTAATGCAAGATAAAAAAAGAAACAGGTAATATAATGTTCACCTTTAGTTATCCTGCTCTGTTAGAAGACATGATCTCAAATAATAACGAGTCTTTTTTTAATGGACAGACAATAATCGGAATACAATTGAATTCAATTCTTATTTGAATGAATCTACCTTAATATTCTTATTTTTCAGATAATATCTTGTAATTAATTAAGAAACTATGTTTGTATTTATTATTATATTTTTTATCACAACACATTCAACTGATTCATCTATTTGTATCATGGACGATCGTCAGTTTGCTTAATGCACATACATGCTTACTTGAATCACTGATTGAGCTGATGGAGAACTAACTAGCGAACTACTTAGCGGACCTAATTTCGCCTTTAATACAATGAAAGATAAAGATACGAACTTTACTCAAAATGTTGGCTTTATTGATCCATAATTAAACAATCAATGTTCACTCTTTGCGCAGATGCTTGAATTTCTTGAAAATACTGATCAATGTTGGGTACCTCCAAAATGTTCTGTTCTTGAACAATTTCATTTTCGTGTTGTCTTACCATTACTTAATACTACTCGTGTATTTTATAATACCATCATTAAACATGTTATTAAAGATAAACGTGGTAGATGTATCATTCAAATAAATGCTATACAACGTATTCCACATCAATTGTTCATTGATAATTGTCAATTTTTATCCGAAGAATTACCTGATTGGTATTCGGAAAAAGATAGTGCATGGTATTATAAAAGCCAATTAATATTTATAAATATATCATTTGTTATTGAAGGAACTTCATGAGGTGAAATTTTAGTCTTACGAGGAAACCATCCGAGATGCTGAAAAGCTTTTCGGCTGGGAGTATGACAGTTAGGTAGGGCATGGCTAAGAGTGATATATCCTAAGTTGGTTAGTGCGCAAGTTGCTCCTAGCAAGAGTTATGAATTTTTCAAGTTACTTTGGGCATACCAAAAGTAATGTCGTCATTATCTTATTTCCATATAGAAAGATTAAAAAACATTTCTTTTTTTTTTGTAATGAAAGAGAAAACGACGCTCTATTTTTCTGTGCTATGTGATCACTATTGAACTAATATTATAATAATAAAATTAGGATAAGAATCGTTTCTGTGTAAAATGTAACGGTTGTACTAACGCTATTTCAAAAAACAAAGCTGAGTCTCTTTTAGATATCTTTTCATAGAAACAAGACAGAGAACTGTGATTTTCACCGTCCGAAAGAAGAGATGAAGGTGCATCGAATTGTATAATATGGATTTTCCAAATATTTTGTCTGAAGTTTGTTTAATCAATTTTCTAAGAGTCAGAAAAAAAAAATTTTTATTAGAAAGCAAACAGCGAGAACACACTTTTTCATGGACGTTGCTAGAAAAACCACTTACAGCTTCAACTAGGATACCTATGACTTTTGAAAAATAAATTTAAAACATGCCAACCTTATGCAGCTTTTTAGATCTGTTACTGATGATTTGAATGCACACCTGACAATTAAACATTCTCTGTGCGCACCTCGCGAAGTAGATTTATTTTCAAAGAAGTCGATTGAAAACTTTAAAAAAACAGACTGAAGAAATCCGAAAAATATATTTCGATGAATCTTCATCTCTTCTATCGAACAGCAAAATCGCAGTTCTCTATCTTGTTGCTATGAGTAGTTATTCAAAAACCACTCAGCTTTTTTTTTTTGAAATAGAATTAGTACAACCGTTACATTTTACACAAAAATGATTCTTATCGTAATTTTATTATGAGGATATTAGTTCGATAGTGATCAAATAGCACAGAAAAATAGAGCGTCGTTTTCTCTTTCATTACAGAAAAACAGAGAATTTCTTTAAGCTTTCTATATAGAAATAAGACAATGACAACACTACTTTTGGTATGCCCTAAGTAACTTGAAAACTTCATAACTCTTGCTAGAAGCAACTTACGCACGAATCAACTTAGTATATATCACCTCTAGTCATGCCCTACCTAACCATCATACCCCCAGCCAAAAAACGTTTTAGCACCTTGGGTGGTTTCTTCGTTAGCTAATGTCAGTTATCTACAAGGAACGATGGAATAATTCGATGGTGATACATATTGTCAAGGAAATGCTATATGAGGTTAGGCATTTTTATTGGATTTTCTTGAAAGAATGCGACAGAGTTGTGGATGAACGACAGAATCTATTGCCTGAACCAACTGAAGGACATAATTATTTTTTCAAAGGTCATATATGGGAACAAATACGGACATATCATCGAGTGAATACATCTGCAATCAGTAGCCATTTTATTGCTGTCGATGATTTAACTATACAAAATTGGTTTGGTGATAGTGATTACTGAGATGAATTCTTTTTTCTTTCGCTTACCAATGCCCAATATCAACGTGATACAAATCAATGACAAGGAGGAATAAGTTAGAAAGATATTTGAAATGCTGAAGAATAAGCTTATGAGGGTGGGAGTGTCGATGTGGGTTCGGATGAGTCTTCGTTTTGCACATTCACACTTACACCCACATCCCTTTTTTTTTTACGTCAGTCGATTGCATTTTTATTGAAAAAGTTGATGATGAAATTTTCGACGGTAAGAAAAAACTCATAAGATCAAAAACTTACATCACACAGGTTCTGTACGTTAAAAAAAAGGACAGAATATTTAGCGTATTTGTATTTTATTCACTTTGAAAGATAGATAATTGTGTATTATGACCAGATCTCTAATTCGAATATGAATAAAACGGAAATTTCGAGAAAAAACGGAACCCAATTGGCAGAAGAAAATAAACTAAGTTCAAATAACTCTTGAAATATTGATTTTTCCTATAACAACAGCAGAAAACCACCAAAAAATGTTGTCACAATTATAAATTATAACTGAAATAGGGCTGTTCTATGAGTGTAGTAGCGGTGACGTCTTGGTTTGAAGTAAACAGAACCCTGTTTAAGCATGGTTTGGATGAGAGTTTCATAAAAGGATTCATGTACCTGACACCCACATTCACACCCACCCCCAAAACTAGTTCTGGAAGAATCTTCACTAAGAAGTTTCTTTTACTTATTTCTTTTTATTCAAGACACATAGAACATCTATGATTGCAGTCCTGAGCATTACGCATCTTTAGATCTAGATAAGTATAAGCAAGGCATGGACAAGTGTTCGAACTTCTCCGTGCAACCTAACCTAGTTTTTGTTACAATTAGTTCAGTGGAAAACACTCCGGCTCATCACCGCGTTGTTGTCTACATTTTGAAACAAGGTGATCTCTGTCTAGAGTTCTGTCGTAAACGTGAATCTTAATTACGATTTGACAAATCAACGACGCTTTATTAATTATTTGCCTAATCGTTTAACAGTTCCATTCGTTATTTCAAATAGAGCTCGAGTTCATGCAGATTCATTTTAATCTAATGTTAAATTATTCTTTCGAACACTCATTATTGTTCTGTTTCCTATTCTTTTCTCTGCAATTTGTATGTGTTGTTTGCTTATTGGAATCATTTCACAAAAACGAAATTGTTATTCACCATATCAACCATCACTTTCTATTTGGCTACTTGTTCTTCGAAGTACAACAACACTTATTAGTTGTATTCTCATCGTAAGTAGTTTTCTTTTTTTCTGTGTCATGTCCATTGGTCATGACACAGATTGAGCTACTCGAACAATCTATATGGTGTTCTGTCTTTATATCATACCTTACATTTTTTTATGCTTTTTATTCTCTCTGCTTTGTCCATGTGCTCAATCCCTTCTCTTAAAAGAAACATCATCGGTATGTCATTATATATCAAAGACAGAGAAAGGGTGACTTTTGCAGAGTATATAGATGAAGCTTTTTTTTTCTTCGTGTGTGATTCGTTTTTTTATGTTTTTTGTTGATTTCGATTTTTCTTCATGAAGCTCAAAATAAAGTAAAAGGTATTAAGCAGAGCAATGGATGCAGAAGTAATACTCTGATAGAATTAATATAATTATTTTGCTTTATTGAGACTCCGACTGCAGTGACATGTAGATACAATACGATGATAAAAAATTTCGTGTTGCATATACGATTGTCATTGCCACTGCAACATCTCTTCTTGGATGGGCAACAAATCAAGTAAGATAGCAATCGAAGAAAAATGTAAAGGAAATAGGTATCACTAAGTCATCTGGTACATTTTAATAATCGCTACAGTGATTCATTTGATATTTCTTTAGTATCTGGTGTGGACACGATGGTTAAAAAAGTGTTGGGAGGTGTGAGTGTAGGATATGCATGCGTGTATAATAGAATTGTACATCTTATCCACATTCAGACCTACACATAAGTTAATCTATCTTCTGGACGTGTGTGTTTCTTCCTTAAACACACGCAGATATGTGTATACAACTCTTTCTCTTGTTCTTCTTCTGTTCTGTTAATGAATACGCTCTGTTTATGAGAGATGAAAGATATGAAAGTAAGTTTGTTGAATGAAAATAAAAGCGGTTGATATACGATAACACTTTTGTCATTACACTGCACTGATGATTTTTAGTTTCTTCTGATCATAAGTGCTATTCTTTGCGACGGCAGAGTCCATCGTTGTAAAAGAATCGAATAAAATGAAACAAACTACTTAGAAAGAAAAGCAAAAAGATAAGAAATCAAAAATTGTGTCGTCGTAGAAAAGTCTAATAAGCAAATCAGTCGAGAAGCAAATAACAACCGATAATACGGACAGTAGAAAAACAATCGTTGAAGTATTACAAGAATAAGTACTTCGTTGAAGGTGAGTCGCTTATTATGTTCATTTGACAAGCATGAATGAAACTTCTTTTATCAGTTATATAAACATATACAGCGCTATGAAACATCACAGCATCGCCACCTTTGCGCTTGAGTTTCTTTCAATTTCTTGTGCGCAAACTTTCAGATATGTCATAGTTTTCACTGTTGATGGACATGCATAGCAGCAGCATTGGTAGGTATTCAGATATTGTCATTGCCTATAGTAAAGTAGGAAGCATACTAAATCATTAAAGCTAAATAAACTGAGATTGACCATCGAAGAGGCTAAGATAAAAGAAAAACATAAAATAATCCATCATGATTCGATAGGATCGATTGATTTATTCGCTATTCAAAGTCGATTCAAAGATTTTTAATACTTCTTATGAATAATATCAGTCAATAACATTGTTCGTTATTGTTTTATGCATGAGAAAAGGAATCTAATCTGCTATCAAATAAAGTAAAATGCATGAGTTGTCTTTGATCGAAAATTTTTCTTTTTCATCAAAGAGATGAACAAAACATGTGAAAACGAATACGATGAATCAAGTGCTGTTAATGCGAACAGATTAATACTCGACAACTATTATCCAATCCAAAATAAAAGGCATGTTACCGTTTTTTGAATAACTCTTTATAGGAACGAGATAGAGAGCTACGATTCTCACCATTCGAAAGAATGATGTCACGGTCATCGGTCGCTATTGAACTCATCAAGACGAGAGATACCTTTTTTTTATAGGCATCTTTGAATCCACACTTTTTTTTGTATATTTTCATCAATTTTCACAATAATCTGAACTCAAATTATAGCTCAAATCACCTGTCTTTTTTTCTATAAAANTGCTCTTTTAAGCAGAAAACAAAAATTTTACACTTAACAATTTCAAATCAGCCTTGGAATCAGTACCGTGCTGGCCGGTTTAGCGGTTACCGGCTCGGCCCGATTGAACTTTTCAAACCAAGCACTTTTTTAGCGGGTCCCGTTGTTTTATTTTAATAAATAGAATTCGTGTTTGGAATTTATGGTGAGTGTTGGGTATCGATGCGAGCATGGGTTGGTGTAGCTGTTCTACTGGGTATGATTGGAGTTTGAATGTGGCTGTAGAATATAGATGTGAGCATCGGGTGTGACTGTAGCTGAGTTGTGAGAGTACTTTGGTGATTTAACAGGTGATCTTCAGCCACGCTTTCATCCTCAACCATTCCTTCACCTCGCAGCCGACATCGCACAACTACACCCTTTATTCGAGATTTTGTATTTTGAGATTTTCCTGTCTGAATTTTCTTTTAGATTTTTTTCAAGCTTTTTACAGTAATTCCTACACGAAGAATGTAGATCATTGACATTGAAGCGCTATTGTTGCTTAATTATAACAGGTATTATGGTGGATGGCATGTTATTTTTGTTGTCAATCTCATAGCCCTGGAAAGGAAGGATATTCTGTGTAAGTCGACTCGTTGATATGCTATACTATGTCTCAGCTATCTACATTACTAATTTCATAGAAGTTTATCATTTCATTCAAAGACTATGCTCATTTTACCTCGATCATTGTTGTGCATAGAAACTATTTACTGTCGCTTATAGGTCAATATCTTAGTTATACTTCAATGAAACGAATATAAATTTTCCTAGAAGCTTTCTTTACAGTAAAAAAATCATTAGCTATAGATTTCAAATGAGAATCTTATACTGAAGAGAAATGAAACATAGGTGATAATCGTGTTCGCTACGAAGATCTAGAAACATTAACATTCGAGCAAATGAACTTCTCTTTTAGATGAAGAAACATCGTAGATGGGACTTCAGCTACATGGAAAAATACCAAGAATTAGTATTTTTTTAGGTATGAAACAGCGCAAAATTGTGTAGACAGTTATTTTTAGGTTATAATCCTCAGAGCGGTAAGTAGATCCTGTCCATCATAATTTTCTTAATAATTAAGCAATAAAGTCGCTGTGATGCCAGTGATTTGCATTCTTCGTAAAGTACATGTGCACATATTTTTAGACCTCTAGCTCATACAGTGGCCGAGATCGGTCGAGGCTAATACTTTTGTCCACTGCTGTATTTGTGTTTTTGGTAGTGAAAAATCTCACAACACCCTTTAGTAGTGTAATCGAAACTCTTAGAAGAGCGCTTAAGAACAAGGAATTATGGATAAGGAAAACTGCTTATCTTTGACGTTTGCTTCTATAAGTTTCTTAAAACAGGATATGTCTTCGCTCACGGACATGAATAATTGTGTCGAAACATTTTAATATTTTTTCTAAGATGATGTAATTATCAGCAAGTTCGATTTACGAAATGATGCGTTTCGAATATATCGTCTTGTCTAGCTTCGCTGTCGAAATTCTATTCAACAAAAGCATATCGTCAATATTTGAGGAGAGCAAAAGCGAAACTGATTCTATCGATTAATGGAAGGCATCTAATGAATAATTCGTAAAAATACTCGCTGATAGTGGCCGGTCGGCGACTGTTGAATGCGAGAAACAAAAATGAATAACTTCAACAGAAGAAGTCGTGTCTTTGTTGTAAGCAAACACAACATAGACCAATCTGCGACTGAAGAACGAACACAACGGTTGAAAGAACAAGTTGAAGATGAAAGTAATCAGCGAGCAATGGATGTTGTCAACGCTTCACGTTCGAATGATCAAAATCCAAAGAAGACTGTGCCTTATTCGGAACGATTCGATGAAAGAAAGGAAGAGAGGGGCGTTTTATTCCGATGTAAATAATCGAAGTACAGTGCCACTCCAAGAATTCTGTGATAAAATTAATGGTATTGAAGCTCTTTCAACGATAATAACGAAATTATCTGGCTTGAATATTTCAGTAGGGTGTGGGTCTTCTCTTGATTTACACCCACACTCACACTCACACCTTGACGAGTAGTGCGGAAATATTAGATTAATAAGCCGATTTATTTCGAATAAAGACACTAACTGCATCAAAAATTTTGTTTTTCGTTTTTCTCAAAATCAGTTTTTTCGAGCATGCCGTTTATGCGGGCAGGCTTTTCTTCATAACGACTCGATATGAAAGTGACAATTTTTTTCATTGTATAGTAGACAGGCAGGGCTAGGTCGTCACATAGTCGGATTTTTGAATTTCTCTTTTGCTGAAGTAAAAACTGTAGATATTTCGTTTTGATCAGTGATTTTTTTTTGGTCATGAATTCGAGAATTTTTGAAAAAAGGATTTTTAAGAAACAAGGAAAGGAAAATTCAAAAATCGGACCCTAAGGATACTGTACAACCTAAAAACTGCCCAGGCATATTAGCTCGTATCCTTATTGTGAAAACCTTGCCCGCGTACAGGGTACTTTTGACCAATAAATTGACTAGAACTCGTTAGTTTACTGGAGTTTTGTGGAAGCTATTTCACTCATAATCTGTTTTGTCCTAGACCAATATCCTCCAAAAAATTTGGGTGTGATCGAACGAAAAATTATAAAGTTGCTTTCTGAGAGGGCCCCCTTAAATGCATCAAAATTGGTCGAGAAAATCCTGCAAAAGCGTTACGTTTCTTTTTTTACATTTCTTTTTATCTGAGCGAAAACTGTTTATAGAAAATTGGCTCTAAAAGCATTTTATTTGAAGAAATAATTTCGCAAGAAGTTAGAGTTTTATCAGCAGCACTTCAAAAAAAGTCTTTTTATGTAAAAGTGTTTTGTAATGATAAAGCTTTCCTAGAAGGCGAGGACTTCAACCGAAAAAAAAAAGACTATTCCTATAACATAATTAGAATGTGATAAACTGTCAAAAACGTAAACGCCTCAGGTTTGAATAGCCCAAGAGCATCTCTTTCATACACCCATAAACTAACCAGCCATTACTCTTAAATACATTCTTAAATTTTTTTCTATATTTTGGGGCCACACTCGGAGTTTGATGTAGCGTTTATGACCATGATCTAACAGCGTGTCCTAATTCAGAATGGTTGTGAGAAGTTTAATTGTTGTTTTAAAAAGAAGCAATGCAATTTATTTTTTAAAACAAAATATTCTTTCTTACCGACGAATAACATGTAAAATAAAAAGCAAAAGTGTGTGTATTTTGTCCGCGCACATTCTTCAATAAAGTAAGTGAAGAAAAAATTGTTTTTCGCTCTACAATACATCAAGAAATTTCTTTTTTCATATCTCTTCTACATTGCAAATAAAGAACACAATAAGTTAACCTTGAAGTTTGAGCAATAACTCTCATGCTATCGCAGCAGCGATAAACAACATTGTATTTACTCGACATCGAAATGTTGACATTTATGAAAAAAGCTTTTGTTGGAAAGAACCATTCGTGCAGTAAATATGAAACAGAATTCTTTGCCTTTTAGTCGCTTAAATTGTCATTCTTTCTCTAGCTGTTTTCGAAAAATTGGGTGTCGGTGTGGGTGTAGAGATGTTGGCTTCGTGACTGTGTCACTTGGAAAATTCTGGTATGGTCCGAGTGTATGAGTTCGGATGATGATATGACAGCGTACACCAGTCGGTTTGCATACATGTAGATGTAGCTGTTTATGATTTTGGGTGTTTGTGATTATGTGTGGATGCGGATGTAGTTATTTGTTATTATGTAGATACAGGCAGCATGAGTGTGAGTTATTGTAGACATGAATCTGGGTATGTGTGTAGTGTGGATTTGGATGTCTTGTAGTCTTGAAATTAATTGAATTTTTTGATGTGGGTGTCGGTGGGAATACATTTATACCGACACCCACACCCTACTATTCTTGATGATATTGAACTGATACTTTTTAGTGCATCCATGCAACAATTAATCCTGATTGCAAGCAGCAACTCGTCCTCTGCTGGTTCAGAAATACTGAAGTTATAACTAATGCATGCTCTTTCTCTTGTAGAAAAAAAAATGTTTCAATAATTTTTTTTCTCGATAGTTTGTTTTTCTCTTTATGTCATATAAACGATTTGTCAATATATTAGCTTTCAAATAACATAACTACATTATTACATACAATGTTTCATCTTTTGTTGTATTTACTGTATACGACGTTGATATGATCTTTATAATTCTTATCACGGGATCTCATGACAGTATATAGGCGCCCTCTTTGCTAAATTCATATATGACTGATGATTTCTCATTCGACTCTTTTCTATGTCCAATCCCTCATTGATACAAGAATTGTAAAAAAAAAAAAAAAAGAAGAATACTGTGAAGAATAAATTGAAATTCTTTTGAATTTAGGTTTAGAACTGAGTATTTTTCATCCAGAAATATTTCTCTATTACAGTATACGTTTATTTTGAATTTGTTTTTAGATTAATGGCTTCATCAATAAATGATTTAGGTGTTAATGAACATCATGAAGAAGTTATTCGTCATTATGTTCATTTTTCTCGTGAACAAAAAGCAATAGGTCTACGATCATTTCGTTCTGCAGCTGATGATTTTAAAACTCAACGTTTATCTGATGAAGCTATGATGACAGTTAATGAAGTAAATGAATTTCTTGAAGAATTTCTTGATATATTAGAAAAAGAATTTGAACAAGAATTAACACATCAATATCGTGTTAATGCTCTTTTACTTAAACAATTATTTCAACAAGCAGAACAATGGTTTTTGAAACTAAATCCTAATTTTGATCAATTAGAAAATCGTCGTTTAATTGAACTTATACGAGATTATGAACAACAACAATTGAATACAAAAAAGTTCAAAGGCAACAAAGATATGAGTAAGGAAAATATAGTATTTTATTCAGTGTTGAGAATATCGCCCCTTCAAAGATCGAGTGAACCCTTGCGAAGTTTATGGTTGTTGCACATTGATGAAGTATCGAATATTCAATAAAACAAAAAGAATTTTTTTTTTTTTTTTTCTTTCAAAAAAAAATTCAAATAGATGCAATGATGGATCCAATAAATGATACAAAATCTACAATACTTTTAAAAACTGAAATTCAAAAATTAGAACAACTAAATGAACAATTAAAAAAACGTTTATTACAATATGAAAATGATGATGATCTTTTAAATGAAAAATTAGAAGAAAATACACGTTTATATCATAATAAAGAAACATCATTTTCTCATCAATTAGAAACAAATGAAAAACGTTTAAAGGATATTCAACATGCATTATCATTAGCTGAAAATGAATTAGAAAAAAAATTTAATCAAACAAATACATTTATTAATATGAAAAGAATTATTGAACAAAAAAATCAACAAATTCGAGAATTAAGACAACAATTAGATGCTAAAGATGACAAAGATTAACAAAAAAGTATGTTTTTTTTTTTTTTTATAAAGCATCTATTCTAATAAGTCTGTAGCAGAGCATTAGAAAAATATGTCTACTTATTCGAAATCTTTATTAGGTCGTAGTTCTTAGAAAATTCAAACTTTTCAAAAATAAAAATTGATGTTCAACTTTTATCATAGGCAAATCTACCAACGTTTTCACTTAGAAAAATTACACATGTCTTTTCGCAAAATGTTTTTCAAACTTATCTCAGAATTTTTCCTAAAATATACAAATACTATTATTCGAGCAGACTTTTTAATTTCATTGTACAGGGTGGCCCAAAAGTAAGGGAACAAAGTAAGGAAACAGCATATTCTTTTCAAATTTTTCTTAATAGATCGATAGTTGGATCTCACATTTGGACCACATATGCAGTATGATGATACTCAGAAAAGCACCCTATCATCAGTGGTTTGCCCTTAAGATTTTGCTGAAAAAACACAGGAATTTTTCTTTTGTACCTTAATATGATTATTGCTGAAGTTTATTTTTTCTCTGTTATATTTTGTTTCAACCTTTTTGTCTGTTTAAACTAGCGCGTACTAAATGATGTAAATTCTTTTGATTTTTAAGTAGTTTCCGACTGTTTGCATATAAAAGTATTCATAGATGAAGTATAGCAGAAAAAAATCAAATCGCTTCGATAAAAAAAGACAGACTTCTGTGACAGTTAAATAGGGACGCACGAGAGGCATCCGGGCATTTATCAATAAAATTTTAAGGACAGGGTCTGATGCTAGAGTGCTTTTCTGAGTAGTATCATATAGTATATGTGGGCCAAATATGAGATCTAACTATCGATCTGTTAAGAAAAATTTGAAAAGAATATGCTGTTTCCTTACTTTGTTTCCTTACTTTTGGGCCACCCTGTATGTTCACAAAAGTAAGATTTAGTATTATCGATATTATCTTTTTTTAAAGTTGATTTGAAGGGACCACAGTTTTTTGTTGAAAAATTCAGTTAAATCTTGTAATATCTCAAGAATCAAGAGCAAAAAATCAAATAATTCTAAGCTTTTGTATTCCTCACTACTACTTATCAAATAAACATTGTCTCGATCGAAAAGCGATTTGAC
>CAJNSZ010000264.1:0-46914 GCA_905329745.1 Rotaria sp. Silwood2 | reverse complement strand
CCCGCCGACACACCGCGCCCCCCCCCCACCCCCCCCCCCCCCCCCCCCCCCCCACACACCCACACCCCCCGCCCCCCCCCCCACCCCCACCCCCCACACCCACACCCACATCCACACCCACACGCACACCCACACCCCACACCCACACCCATAATAAATTTATCGAAACATCGTAAAATGACGAAAAACTAAAAACATTTGTCTTTTTATTTATTTAAGCTGCTGTAAAAAACTTTTTTCATAGAACTATTATAATATATTAATATTATCATACGGGTTAGGAACAATACGTGTTTGAACACAAAAATCGAGCGGTATTATAATGAAGTAATATAGTGCTACTTATTTCGAATAATATTACATTTAGTTGACAAGACTGATAGAGGGAATCCTTGAGTTTCTAAAAACATTTACATGCATGGCTATACTAAAAATGATTTAAAATATTTTTACCGAAATAGAAAATATAAAACTCATAAATTATCGAAATAGTTGTTAAGTTCATGGTACATCTCTATCTATAGTTAGTTATTGCTATTTCCAAAAGAATCATGAAGATGATTTTTTTGAAAAATCTTTATTTTGATTGTATTTGTAACACATAATGAATATTACTATGATTTAGCTATAGTAATCCACCTTATCTTACTTTTTGAAAAGTTTCGTATGTTTATGATTATGTAACAGAAAAAATGTGTTAGTGTAATAGTACATAATAAAAAAAAGCATTTATATATTTTCTAACTATTTGAATTTTGACATGTCAAATTCATTTATTAATAATCTTTAATTTTTAAATGTAGAACATTTTATCAACTATAAATATCAAAATAAATCAAATAAATGATATCTTTTGATGAAACAATCTATGATGAGTAATTTACGCAACTATAATTGCTAATAATTTTTTCAGGATGATATTACATCTGCTTATATCCAAGCTCGAACAAATTAGATATCGAGCAACAGATATTGGCGAAAACTGAAAATGTATGATCTTAGTTATACACATGCAATGAGGCATTCTTATTGCCAATGATTCAATCTCTCTATATTAAACTAATATGAAAAGCAGTTTTACAAAAGCAAATTTTTTAGCGCATATCATGATGATTTATATACTTATTCTTTTCATACCAATGAATTCTCGTCGATGTTGTTATTTTAGAGGCACTTTTTCACAGGCCTATGCATGTAAAGCTGCCTCTTTTTTTTCTAGTGAATGTTTTGGTTAAAAAAAATTATAAAAAAACCTTGATAAAAATCCATTTTGTAAAATTCAAAAAGTTTTTTCAAATTTAAACTATATGACCGGTGTTTGCCAGAGTATGAGTAAAGAAAAAAAGCTCACCTTCATTCGCATCCTCAAGAATGGTTGTTTTCATGCACAACACGCAACAAATAAGACGATTTGTGAAAAATTTTCTGCTTGCAATGAAAACAATTTTTTAAAGTCCAAGTCAGTGTGGGAGTTAAAACTAGGCGAGTTGTAACTGATCAACTTTTCTATGAAACAGGTAATTGAGTTATAAGTATCCACTGCAGTTATAACTTTCAACTTCATTAACTTTCTTCATTTTTTGAGCAGATTTAAACAAATTGAAATGGTAATCACTTTGATTTATTGACATGTCCCATAGAATAGACGAAAATAAACATACTTGTAATATTCTTTAGTTCAGAAAATCAGTGTTTCAGAATTCCTTATCGACTGCTTTTAATGTATTCTTCTGCGAGCTACCTTTTTCTCTATCTTTATATCGAGCGTGAATGAGACAATTCATTCTTTATTGGTTAGTATTAAGGATTTTTTGGAGTATGCTTGTGCGTGAGGGTGAGTGATTGTGGGTGATGTGTGAGTGGCTGTGGGTGTGCGTGTAGTCTACTGGTAGTGTATACCCACTCACACCCACATTCCCAAACCCACATACCCACATCCACTCACACCCTATATAATTTTAAAATTCCGTTGTTGCTGGAGAAGTTTTATTGTTATCATCTGCTTTGTTTTTCGCAAATATTGGCCTTCACAAGTGGGTAAATCAACAATAACTATTATATCTTCTACGTAATGGCATTGACACTGTGAATTTCATTTTTTATGTTGTAGTGGCACAAACAGATTTTCAGCTGCGATATACATCTCTAGTTTATATAAAACGAGTGTGATTCAGAGAGAGAGAAACAGTAATAAAACAAGCTGGCAACTGGAATGAAAGAAAAGAAAGAAAGCGTTCACCAAAAAAACAATTACATTGAAAGGTTTAATATTTCAATGGATGTGCATGAAAGAACAGAAAGATGTAAGCAAGAAAAAGAGAATTAGGCAACAAGAAAGAAATAAGGACAAAAAAACAAAGAATATCTGCAAGACAATAATTAAGATTGTTAAAACAAAATAAGACAAGATAGCTATTTAAAGATACGTTTTCACAATATAGACTAAAATGATTATAGAAAAGAAGGCTAATGAACCATAAATAAATTAAAAATCAACCAAAAAGTAAGAAAAGATCCAAGAGAAAAGAGTTTGAAAACATAATTTAAGGAAGATATTACAGTTTTGAAAAAGAAAGATTGGATAAATATTCTATAGAAATGGCTGGTAGAGTTCGATTTAACACTGATTAAGACAGATAAACGCGAATCACTAACAAATTAGAAGAAAGAAGATAAAATGAATTATAAAAACTTAACGCCCGCCCTATGAACAACAATAATAAGACAACAAACACATTATATGAATCAAGAGACAAATCAACAATACATGAAATTAAAAAAGTAAAATCGAAAAACTAATAACAGCAGAATAAGAGACAAAGCATATCAGTTTCATAAGTAACTAAGTAAAGCAGTTCTCTGAGAAAAACTGAAACAGACAGAATAAAATAGCAATTCACTTTGTGAGTTCATTAACCAGATGGAAGTTGCTATAGTGAGTGATCGCTGCTTATTCTTTTAATTTGCATGTTAGAAGAAGAATACATCATAGTCATTATAGCTAGTCGTTTATCGGAGCTATATCGAGCTACAGAATAATTTGCACAGCGCCTGAAATACAAGTCGAAAATATTTCAAATATTCAGGTCATATCCAGTTTTGAAATCAACAATGAAAATGTTCTACAACTGTACAGATTTTTGCTGCACGACTTTGCTCATTTAGAGGCGTCGATACTCTAAGTCATGTCGGCGTTTGCATGATAAAAAATAGCCGTTGGTTATACTAAAAAGCTTGTTGAAATGATTTTCTTTTCTATGTACCAGATCAACGTTTTTAGATTTTGTGAAATTTTCGTGAATTCTATCTTATTCATGCTTCCGTCTTCTGAATGATGTGAGATGCCACATATATCATTTCTTTCTACACTTTTTCATTCTTTCATTTTCTGCATGAAGTGTATTTCTTCGTCACACGGTATCGCATCACTTGAGCGATAAATCAAGCAATTCTATATTGTTTGAGGCTCTTAATAGAGTTGTGAATTTTATAGCTTCTTTACCTACCTATAAGTGTGATTATTTTTCATCAGTTGCGAGTGTCTAATTAAATAGAAGCTTGTGAGAAAAAATTGCTTAGAACAGATCGATATGGCGTTTTTCTTTCAAAAAATATGTTTTACCAACCATCTAGAGAGTCGACGACATTTTTTTTCTTATTTCGAGCACAAACAGTAATGTTTTACATACAACTAATGATATTCTGCAACATAATTTAACAAAATAGTACACAACTTAAGAAGCAGTTCATTCTCATCAGTAAAACAACGATGAGAGCTACCGGTGCTGTTGCTCGTCAAATGAAGAAAAATGCTGCTGAATTGAATTTGTTCGTAGACGAGGCCTCTCGTTTAGATCCATTTAATTTGCGCACTGCGATCCTTTCTACTCGCGTCTATATTGTTCTTCTCACAGTCTCTGTCATCATTCTTGTCGTCTTCTCATCGCTGGGCACTCAATCCGAAGTTATCACTATTAGAAATCCGCCTCAAGCATCTTTTGAGGCCTTACTCGACAAAAATGTAAGTTCACTATCATGTCCATGCAGTCTTGCCACCATTCCATACATTAATTTTACTTGGACGACTGTCGACTATCATCCTGTATGTTCGAGCATGTTCGTTTCTGACGATTGGATCAATCAACTTTTCAGTCCTGACATCGGAAGTTTATATCAAGGGGATTTTCGTGCATCGGCCAGTAGTTTTTTTCAACTACTTGCAGCGTTCTGTTCACATGCCAATAGATCAGTACATGATGCACTCGATGACTTTAACTCAGAAACTCTTCTCACCCCAGATCTTCTTCTATCAAATTCATTAAAAACTGAAGTTGAAATAAAACGTAAATTTCTAAGCTCAACGACAGCTAATAGTGTTCGTCGATTGCTTCAACTCGTGCGCAGTACTACTTATGCCAATGGGTTGCAGACGGCTTCACAAACATCAAAGGTATTGTTCAGACGAGAACTTGACGCTGTGTTCGACATTGGACGCTTAGAAACCTGGTTTTTTTATGACGGTTCAACGGACTGCAGGTGTGGTTCATCGGCTAACTGCTCTATACCATTCGCGTTCTTTAATATATCCACTTTTAACCTCTCGCCATACATTCTACAACCCTTTTTGGACCCATTCGTACCTATAGGCAATTTGACTGGATTTTTTCTAGGATGCAACCCAGTCGAGTCGATACTTCAGTCGACACTCGAGTGTTTATTCGATTGGTCATGTCTCGAGACTCTACGCACATTCACTTCATCTAGTAATATGATCGACGTTTATACTCTTAACGCCAGTCAAACCCAGTTTGCTCCGAACATGTCTATTGAAACAATTATTAACAAGTTATTCGTTGAAAACTGGCTCACACAGCCGTCGTTCTCAAATTATTTTGCACAATGTGCTCCCATCCTGTGTACTTACACAATGTTACAGCACAATGATGCTTTGTATGTATTAACCAAACTGTTGGGTGTGTACCACTTATTATCACTTGGTGGCGCAAAAGAAGAGTCACTCCTTCAACAGAACCTCGTCCTAGTAAGTAACAGGATATAAAGAGTCATCACCTTGACCTTCTTAAATTTAAGGACCTTCATAATTCTTTCAAGCACTAGTAATTACGCTTGACTAGAGATGCAACAAACCCAAGACCTTGAGATTTGGTGAAGGAAGACTAGGATTTGATTTAGACTTAGATTCGAATTTGAGTTTGATGCTCGGATTTGGTTTCATTCTAGCATAGCTCCAAGGTTGGGATCATGGAGGTTGAAAATTCACATTTCAACTCCAGATCCAAATCCTAAATCCGAACGATAGCTGCAATCCAAATTCAAATGAAATCTCAGTATAGAACCAAAAAGTAGGCTAAATCCAAAATTTTAGAAATCAAATTCAAATCCAAACTCAAATATCAAAAGTTTGGTTCCAAATCCCAAATCTATTACAGATTTGTTGCATCCCTACGCTTCACTTCTCATTTGTGAAGTATTTGTCTCATTCTCTCTACAAACACTTTCAGGGCGTTAAATTTCAATGTGGATTAATCAACTTGACTATATCAGGTCGATGATTTCGGAATTCAGATCCGGTCGAAATCTCTTCGGAATCGACATCTCTATGTCGTCATTCTGGATTGAAAACAGAGCTTTTCTGATATATTCCGAAGAATGGAACTAAGTAGTTCAGAAATTCAGCGGACTCGAAAAAAGAAAGAAATCGGCTAGGAACATGCCGAAAAGTCATTGTATCTCACGTCAACAAATACGAGTCAGTTCCGACAGGAAAACATCGGTAATCAGTGAAGCTAGGTGGCAGTATTCCAAAATGGAGAATCTCTCGGGGTTCTTGGTCAATTTCGAACAGCTTCTTATTTTTTCCGATGGAAAACGGCTGGGGATTATTGGGAAAATCCGCAGGCAATCCGGTTTCGAATACTGCCTCCTAGTTTTGTTAATTTCTGGAGTTTTCCTACCGGATACGTTCATTTTTCAGTATCTTTCTGCCGGTTTCCGAAGTTCGGAATTATGGATCTGGGCCCATCTAAAACAATATTAGAATGCTGCTCTATCATTCTGGGCACCGAAGTTATAAGAAAAGGGACACAATCTGGCAAAAAAAATAAAACAAATCACCAGGAAATACAACAGACTTCCGCTGTACTCGCATCGAAAGCCCTATGAAAACTTTGTTCAATGGTTCTAGCATTTGAATCTGGCTGGGAACTATGAGATTTTGTCGTGTTGTTTGAAGATTCCTTTCATTTTCCTATCGGATCCTGTCAAAATTCTTACATTTTCGAAGTCTGTAATCACGCCGAAAATTCACTGTATCCTGCGGCCTCTGGCTGGTTCCCGAAACTGTAGTCATTCATTTAGAATTTGATGTTATCATCATTTTCTTACACACCTAAACATCTGTAGAGATGAGTATTTATCTTATTAGCTTTGCAGTAAAAACCGATCTATGAATTATCGTATCAATTTCTATCAATATTGATAAGTATGGTCATAAATATATATATGTGCATAAACAGATAGATATACGCATATATATATATATATGTCAGCGTCCAAACTAGGATACCGTGCAATCTTAGATTCGACTAGGCGAATCTGAGATTCGCCTAGGTGGATCCGAGATTGGCCTGAATCAATCTCCGTTCAATGTTGGATCTTAGAATGAACGCGTTGAAACTCAGATCCGAGATTGATGTAGGCAGATCTCAGATTGGATGGAAGCCTAGATCGGGTACTGACGTATATATATATATGCATATTCACACGTCTATCTATATAACTTCAATACTTATTTACTTGCGAACGACTATGTGCGAATAAACTGATATCTCAATGTATACAGATACGGACGGCTATGTAATCTATCGATCTATACATATTCACCTATGCCCACACCGACACAAAAATGAATTCAGAAGTTGCCCAAAAAACAAAAGAAAGAGCTTGGAAATCGTTTGGAAGTAAAGATGAAACTATCAGCTCATTATAAGCATCTGAATCTTATCCATATTCTAGCATTGTATCTATATACAGTATCCTAGGACTGTAACCGTATCGAAAACGCCAATATTCAGTGATTCCTTAGAGGGTGAGGATGGAAAAAACACATCTACACCCGCTCCCTCTCAATTCCATCATGAGAGATGTCTCGTAGACTGGAGGAAATCTTTGAAGAGTCAAGTTCTAAGTGTGAAAAATGATGAAAACATTCCAAAAAAAAAGGGAATGCCATTGATTTTAAAGCATCCATTGTTTGAAATTATTTCACCAAATAGACAAAAGCCTTTGACGTCAGTTCAAGAAAAGACATTTCATTCAGCTAGCTATCTACCATCGAACTTGTTCCAGCAGGATATAAAGATTGAATATTGTACCTTGTCACAGTCAAACCTTGAATCATCTCTAGATCGCAGTACAGCATTGTTTGAACCTCGTCTTCATTTCAATAAAATTCGAAGCAGTCATTGGAACTTCGTAACGATATGCCACAGTTGACATGGGAATTCAGTTGAGTTAGGAATACGTGTTAATAGCATGAATCACACGATAATTAATGTTTGTTTACTATTGTATTCAACTTTTGTAAATTTAGCGATTCTAAATGATTGGTCGAGCTTCTATAATTTATTTACATATAGAAAATTTTCATTTTTAGCAATTCTTATTTAGTGACTATTAGAATATTATGAATTTTATTCATGTTCTTATAATTAATTGATTGATGTTCGTTGCTATGGAACATCCAATCAAGAAACACATTCTATGTCTGTTTATTTTCAATTGCATAAATTTTTTTTCATATGAATTTCTCACAAAAAAAATGAGCATTGCCAATTCAAAACTACAATCTTACATTGATAAACTTTCTCACAATAAGTCTATCGAATAGATAATCAACAATTCATTTGTAGTCCAATTATTACTCAATCAATCGGAAAAAGAATCGGCTGCTATTCTAAATAGCATGAATCATTCAAATTCAAGTTTTTAACAATGAATTTGCTAGCACTAAACATTTAATCAATCATTTGATTCGCCTATATCACGAGCATTGAAAAACAAACTATTTTATAAAAACAAATAGCTCAAATACTCTCGATTTCGTTTCAACCAATGATTCAATGTCTCCATGTCCCGAGCATCGATATAGACACTACACTATAAGAAAAATGATGAGTAAGATTTACTTTTACAAGAATAAATAGAATGACTAATTGCTTGCCATGAACAAAGTACCAATACGAGAATATCTTTTATTCTCCAAGAAGTAATAGTAAATATAAATTCGATAAGAAACAAACACGTTTTCTTGCATATGTGTTAGAAAAATTTTTAAACAAACAAAGTGAACTAAGTGATTCCAATCTCAACTAGATTCCAAACTCAACTGGAACATATATTTATGAGTCATTCGCCACCATGAACAAGAAATAATCATGTTAATTAATTCATATCGGAAACTACGAGCGCAAAATTATTTGGAGAAAGAATGAGACAAATAATTCGTAAATGAGAAATCGAGCACCATTACTGGGGTACACACGAACTGACTATGTGTAGGAGTAACAAGGTTACAAGTAGAATGTTCGCCTCTGACTCTCATTGCAGAGTACGAACAATGGAAGTTCAAACACTTTTGGCGCTCCTAGTTTCTCGTCGTACGCAGACAGACTCAAAAAATCGGTTGAAGGATCTCAAATTTGAAAGATGCTCGATAAGGAGAGAATAGCTATTTTTGTTGAGAACTGTAGTAATGAAGTATTGTCATTTAGTCTATTCCACGGTGCAACACCTTCAAATGGCATGGAGATCAATACGAGTCAATATACTTGAGTTCAATCTGTTCAAGACTCGAACGATGCGAATAGATCCTTTCGAACGTACTACTTTGAAGATCTCGACTCAGATCTATGCTGTTCTTTTATGCTTATCAATGATTATTATTACTCTTTTCACTTGGTCCAGTGTTCGAATCGAAAGTGTAACTGTTGAGAATCCGTCATTAGCCACCTTCGAAAGCTTACAGGCGAAGTATCCGAGATCCCTTCAATGCCCATGTAGTCAAATCGCCATTCCACATGATTCGTTCATATCAGTATCTCCTCAGTTTCATCCTGTGTGTACAAGTTCGTTTGTGTCCAATGAGTGGATAAACGCCATATCAGACGCGGGCTGGCTTGACGTACTGTATATTATTACAGATTTCTTTATAAATGGGCAAAGATTCTTCATCAGTCTGGCTACTTTCTGTGAACTAGTGAAAACGACTGTGTCGGATGCGTTGTTCATTTTCAATCAATCATCGTTTATCACTGATAAGATCTTACCCTATGTCGAATTACTAGATCGTGCGCAGCAGACATTCAATCAATTTGAATTAAACACAGTGGCAGAGTTCAAAAGTAATCTGGCACTGATTCGTTCTCAAACAACGACGATGTATACAACGGGAACTACTGATGTCTCCTGGCGCATTTCTTCTGACAGTAATAATCCAAACTTAACCTATTTTCAATCAGTATCAGCTCGATTAGGCAACTGCTCATGTGCACTCAGTGACGAGTGTAAAGAGCAAGTAGCTATATATAACTTTACTTGGCTTAGTAACTATTATCCATTCGGTGTGCTATTCAATATTCCCAACATATTTGTGGGTTGCTTCAGCATTCAATCCTTTCTTCAATCATCACTCGAATGCTTCTTTAGTCAAGCATGTGTGGATTTTATGCAAGAAAAAATAAATATATTAACTGCAGGACATGTACCTCCGGTCAATGCATCTATATTGCAGGCGAATTCGACACAATTTTCTCCTAACAAGTCGATTGAAGAAATCGTTAACAAAATGATGATCGAGACATGGGGTGAGATGATCAAGTACAGTCAATATTATGAACAATGTGGGCCCAAATTTTGTTCGTACTTTTTCACATCACGTTACAATGTACTGTATGTAATCATTACAATAGTTGGCTTGTTCGGTGGATTGTCAGTTCTTCTGAGAATTATCGTTCCGATTATCGTCCGCTATATACGAAACAGGATAAGACCAAGAGTCGGAACCGCTAGTGTCACGGGTAAGTCATCTCTTGACAAAGAAAGCTATCTGCGAAGGAACTTTCGCATGTGATCACTAAATTTTGGCCTAGGACTGTATTTAATCGATAGGGTCTAGAGGGGGAAGAGGTTATTACTCGAGAGTAGTTTCATTTCCTTAGCCTTTGCTTTCAAGTTATGATTTTGGAAATGTACCCAAACTTTCAACTTAAACAGACATGTTTTTTTCTAAATACAGAGTTTTAAAGACAACTAATCAAGGCAGACCCTAGTGAACTGAAATGGAGAACTCACTTGTCTTTTACAGTTTCATCATTCTAGTATACAAAATTTTAGACCTAAAGTGTTTTGGATAAATGAAAGTTCCGCTCGAAGGATGCATAAATGTCAGAGAAACGCTCTTCCTTATTAATTTCTGCATTTCGTATAAAAATTTCTTGTTACTTACGTTCTCTCTTTATTTCTCTTGTTGCTAAATGACCACCATTTTTATTTTCTGTTAATGCTTTTTTGTTCTAATTTACTAATGTTTTTCTCTGATATAACTTTTACTCTACATTTGTTCACATTCACTTAATCATACAACATATCTCAATGCATATTAATCTGCATCTTCAAAAACTCAGAAACTCTTACATCGATTTCTGAAGTTAGAGCGCAATCAGTGAACGCATTGTGTGTCAATCATAGACGCATTATCGTTGTATGCTGATTGTTATACATTAATATATCACAGCCTAACTGCAGATAGCGCGCTCACCCATTTTTGATCTTCAGGTTGTCATAGGTTACTAATTCTGCATAACAAAGAGCTGCAACTTAGACTTTACTTAAATGTGTGAAACTGCTAGTTTCACTGGAATTTTCATTTTATTTAGTCGAACTGTTAGGAATCCCGAAGGTGAGAAAGCCATGGTAACACACTAATTCAAAAGGATCTATTCCCCCAAAGTAATTCAGAAAAGTTGATATTTGTCCAAATTTTCCCGTACTAAAGAAAAGGACTTTCATATGAGTTCACGGCTAAGATAACAGACTTAATGATGATGACATCTTTTTTCAGAAATTTCTTCCAACCCATGTGCTTTAACATAACAGGATGAAAACGAGGATGGGTGTGGGTGTGGAGAGTCTGAACAAATATTTGCACCCACACCCACATCCCACTCTCTACAATCGTGAAAGATTTTTCGATGAAATTCTTACGATAATTGTAGAACAGATGTTGGATTCGACCTGATGTATAGGACGGACGTATATAATGTTTCCAAGGTCTTTTCGTGAAATCTCTCCTAAAATTTGATCCTTTTGATACTTGAGACGGGCCATTTCCTAGCTAGAGAATCATATCGAGCGAATTGTTCACGGCTCAAATGTTTGATTGTAAGAAATCTCAACATACATCTGTATCATCGCCACACTATTTCAAATATTTCTGGTTTGTTGGTTGTCTGCAGCCAAACTCTCCATCCTCTCCATGCTGCAAGAAAACGACTCATCCGAAAATTGTGAAAACTTTCAGGGTACGTAGATCCCAGCCAGTAGGCAGGAAGTTGTTATAGACTAAAATGGGTAGGATGTTATGTTCGATGAGATATAAAAGCTCCAATGTTCAAAGAGAGCATCGTTTACCACATTTTCTTTTCTGGTGCGGTAGGGACAATCGAGTTAAAGTTTGTTTTCATTGGTTGAAGATATTGTGTACGGTTCTTCGATTTCTCAGCCTTTCAAAATATCATGTTCTCAAATTGGTGACATACTTTTCTCTATGATTAATAGAAAATGCAGTCTTTTGATGTGTTTTTTTTTGTATCTTAAATTACTCTTTCTAAAAGTGAGGCTTTAGAAAAGCTTAAAAACTAAAGTGCTTGGGTTACTATGTAACACTTACAGATAAAGATGTACAGCATAACCTTTTTTCATAGCCTTACCTGCCCTATGGAATTTTTCTTTACCCTGATCCTACCCTATCCTGCAAGCCAGTCTTGAGTTACCCTGTACATCTCTGCTCACAGAAACCAAAACTGACTCGATCTGCCGCTCCAGATACGAAATGATTTGTCTCAGGTATTAAAATTTTCAAATTTCAGAAAGTGAAATAAGAAAAATTGCATTTGTGGGTAACATACAAATACCTGCAAGACAAAATTAGTTTGAGAACTTCGATTGTGCAAGGCCATTAGTGCCTCTGATGCATTGACTTCTGGATTCAATCGAGATCAATTTCCATAAAAAATCGTTCCTGTTCAATTCTATTTCAAAATCGATAGTTAGAGTGGTGCATCTGTCTAATGCGAACTAGATGAATAGTACTTTTTTGCTGAAACAATTGAAGTAATGAATCAGAAGTATATCAGAACAAAAATCTCCATAATTTTAAAGCACTGTAAACTAAAAAAGAGTCCGTTTTCTCGCGAACCTATAGAAGATTTTCGGGTTTGTCACTATATGAAACCCTTTATAGGCTTCCAGGAAAGAGTTTCTGGGCTCTTGGAAACCCTCAAAAGCCATCAAAAAAAGTTCAATATCCGGGAAACCCACAAGAGGTTTTCGAAAGTTCGAAAGCTTCTATAGATTTCCGGCTGCTATCCACTGAAAGGTTCACTAATCTATATCTGTCGCTTTATTGTAACCGATTAGTCTAACGCATAAATGTAAATCTATCCCCTTATTCTAATTCCATAATCTAACTCCTAAATCTATATCTATTCCCTGAATCTAACCCCTTAGTTTAACCCCTAATGTAAGCTCTTAATCTACAGTCTGGTGCATAATTATAAGACCACTGTAAATGAAATAGAAAAAAAACGAATTCAAAATACCGATTAATAACGTGTCTTCGCTTCATTTAGCTTAATAACTTCGAATATTCTGTCGGGCACTGAACTGACTAAATCGCGAAGTTGATTAATGCTTATTTCTTCCCATGACTTGAGTATGGCAACTTTCAACTGTTCTTTCGTTCTAAATTGCTTCCCTTCTGAATAAACCTTCTTTGATAGCATGCCCCATAGGTTTTCTATTGGATTCAAGTCTGGAGATAATGATGGCCACGGCAAAACGTTAATTTTTTGCGACTTGAACCAAACCAGATTGACCTTCGCTCGATGGACAGGAGCATTATCCTGCTGGAAGACCCATTCAGATCCGCCCAAAGTATGAGCGATGTTGAGTATGTGTTTTTTGAGCACCTCACGATATCCATTCGAATTCATCCGTCCATCTATAAAACAGATTGAGCTCTTACCACCCCAACCAAACGACGCCCAAATCATGACACTACCACCACCTTAAACGCGAGTCGAAAAAATCTCTTCTTCTTTACGAAGATCATGCCAATAGTACGAAAAACCATCAGGACCGTCTAAATTAAACTTCTTTTCATCCGACCAGATGACTTTGTTCCACTCGTTATTCCATGTCATATGATATTTGACCCCAGTCAATCGTAAATCTTTGTGAGCTGTTATTAATGCAGGAGAATGTTTCTTTTTCATTTTTTTAAAGTATATTTGACCTTTTTATAACACGATTGATCGTCTATCTCCACATTTTCAAACTTAAATCATCAATAATGTTGGCGCAAGACATTAACTTGTTGCTGGCAGTTCTCAAACAAGCCGTTTTGCACGTTCATCGACCTTTTTTCGACGACCAGTTCGTTTTCTTGAGGCATATTGAAGTGGATCTTTCAAAAAATTTGATACCACAGTTTTTGATCGATTGATTTTCCTTGTAATCTCTCGATGAGACTTGTTTTTCTTGTGTAGATCTAAGATAGACCTTTTCTCGGTTTCTGTTAGTTGTTTTACTCTCGGCATAATTAAACTTAAACGTGAAGTGCTATCTGATTTGTTAATTTTACTTAAAGTTACTCGCGATTCGTTTATTACTATAAACCTATCACGTGGTCCTATAATTATGCACCACAAAAATGGAGGAAATTCTACATATATATGAAAACAAAAGGATTAGTGCTTGAAAATTTTATGGCGCCATTCTTATGACTCACCTATGTCAAATCACTCGAAATAGTATCTATTTCATTAAGCTTAATTTTACAACAAGTGGTCTTATAATTATGCACCAGACTGTATATATAGGATGTGCCATGATAATTGATGATAAATTGTTAGTGATATTCTTTTGTACCTTTTCTTGATGTAGAGAGCTGACATTTTTATCACAAATATATCTAGACAAGATCTACTATTTCTAATAGTTTCAGCTCTCTACGTCAAGAAAAGGTATAAAAAATATTATTAACAATTTCTCATCAGTTATTATGACACAACCTTTATATGAGAATAACTTGTTTTGCAAACGTTCCGACACACTCGGTATTTGCTTTACATTTTCTCGCAAGTGAAGATCTCTTCCTATTTTCCATCATTCCTCTCCGATCACTCTTCCGTATATATCGGTTTAAAGGATCACTGAAACTTGCACTATACTTTTTTGTAATCTGTTGACGAGGATGATAATGCTTGTACTTGGATGAAACATAAATGAATCAAGAAGGAGAAAGACGACATTATTTGAATGACCTGACGATTTATTGCAGCTCTCCGGCTGTCTCAGTAAAATTTGTCATAATCCATTCAAGTTTTTAGACATTGCATGATGTAAAAGGAGTGAAGATTCTGTCGGAAACAAAGCTTTTTTTTTAATTCTCAGAGTTCTGATGGTTTTACAAAGCAATTCACATAAATTGAATAAGATTTCCATCATCCATGTAGAACAAATCGTAAACCTCTAAAAAAGACGATGGAAACATGAGAATCAAAAAGAAGATATCTGAATGCTACTTCATTGTCTCACAATACTGGATGGGTTTCCCAAACTTTTTCTCGGAAATGCAACGGTCTCCGAAAAGGTTTTTAAATCAAAATCGGTTTTCGGAGACAGCATCAGCGTTTCTGAGAATACGATTTAGCGTTTCCGTACCTATCTTTCGAATATCCGTAGGTTTTCGGATGCTTGGAAACCCAGAAGATATTTTCAGAAACTCAACATGAGTTCAGAAACCTTTCCAGATACGCTCATAGATTTTTGAAGCAGTTTCGGTTTTTGAGAAAACTTTTTGTTTTTTAGAGTGTACCACTATGTAAAGGAAGATAATAGCTTTCATACGCTGTCTATTTAGGAGGATCTTCCTCCGTAGAAAATTCAATCTTTCGAAAAAAATACGAAGCAGACTTTTTATTATAGGAAGATGCCCTGAGTTCTCCGCTTTCAAAATACATATAGTTTTTCGCAAAGCAGCTAGTAGTGAAAGACTTACTGAGAAAGTTTTGGTGCATATTATCATGTTTTCGGAGATAATTTGGAGATTTTTCAGTTTTCAGTTTTCAGTTTTCGTGAAAGACAGCCTTTTCAATCGCATTAACATAGATGATTAAGAGCCTTCTAACACTGAAGACAACGATATTATCTTTATATTTTTTCTTGAGCACTGGCTATTATAAAACTCTTATTTTAATGTTCTTCGAGGATATGAAAGAAAAAAAATTAAAAAAATCCATTTCTAAAACTTCAGTGTTTTTCTCAAAACGTGGTGTCCATGCAGAAAAATCGAAATAATTCCCTCTCGGTTCAAGCTGTAACCAGCATTCTTTTGTTTTCAAGACATGAATAAAAATAAACTTTCTATCAAACAGGTTTTTTTTTTTATAATTGATTCTTGTGTTAAGAAAAACGAGATTTAGTTTCTTCGAATCACCGTTTTTTATGCTGATTTTAAGACATGTCTACTAAAATACTCATAAAAAATGAACGATAGAGAACTTAAAAATTCTTTTTGGAGAAAAACTACGCACTGATATTGAGCTTACTGTGAAACTAGACTGAGCTCTGTATCTTCTGTTGCGACGAAGTTATAGGGATTCTCCTGAAGGTCAAAAGTGGGCTATGAACCAACTGGAAATTCGATCTACTTTGACCTACAGAGCTGAAATTTTTACGAGAAACATATCTCACTAGAACATTTCATTCTTGAAAAATTAAGCCCAAACGGTTCATTTTAAGTGATAAATCGATTGTGAGGAAGACATCTTAAAACAAAGAAGAAAATTAGATTCGTTGAAAACATTTTGAGGTTTTGCAATCATTGAATGAGGATTATTCTCATAAATAATAGTTCCAATATTCTTAAAAGGGTTGAAAATTTGAAAATGCTGACAATCAAATTCTTATTTGTTCATTAGTGGGAAATGAAAAGTGTCATCAAAACATTTGATAAGAAAATTGTTTAATGCAATAAATTCATTTCTGGGCCTTATTACTATGCAGGGAATGTGAGAAGTTATTTGTTTTCGGTTGCAGATCCCTCTACACGTCGTGAACGCGCATATGCAATATGGCGCTTGATCAAGACGAATGCACTCGAATTGAACGTATTTGAGAGTGAAGCATCATGGAATGATGACTATCAACGTCTGAATGAGATTATTTCTACTCGCATTTATCTTCTTCTCCTCACGTTTGCTGTCATTATTCTCATTATTTATACTACAACCACGGTTCGAACTGAAAGTATCACAGTGAAATATCCTTCTCAAGCAAGTTTCGAACAGCTTGTAGCCAATCCACGATACTTACCAACACTTGACTGTCCCTGTCAGAACATTTCCATTTCATACGACTCGCTTATGTCGATCAATCCTTACTACCATCAACTTTGTACAAGTGATTTCGTTGTTCAGAATTTTTTGTGGGTCAATCTCGTTTACTACGGGTTGGACTCGATCGTTTATTCGTATGACGATTATCGTCTTTTTGTCGTACCTCATTTCCGATTGCTTTTCTACTTATGCAATCTAGCTAACGGCACACTCACTGATGCCTTATCTATTTTTCGTTCGAACACACTCGTAAGTAAACGAGCACAATCTCGTCAATTCGTAGAAAAACAAATGGAAGCGGCTTTCGATCAATTTCGCTCATCGACACCACAAACATTTATGCGTATGCTCAGCTTTATTCGACAGATGGCTCAAGGCAATGGACTAGTGACCTCGATTTCCTCCAACTGGTACTTACTTCCAGTGACAGCTGACGAATGTATACCGATGGGGCCCCGATCATATGGGAACAGCAGTTGCTCATGTGGCACCAATTCTATGTGCACGTCTTTGGCTATCATTGATGAATGGATTGTACCTGGTTTTCTCGTTGGATGCTATCCACTCGAATCTCTTCTTCAATCAACTCTGGAGTGTCTCTATGATGTTATATGCATTAATAGATTAAAAAACGCGAATCAGTCTTCGAATATAATCATTCGTCCTCTCAATTCCACTCTCTCGTCTCCTAATGTTACTGTTCAATCTCTTGTGGATGTACTTATGGTTGATCGATGGGAATCGAATATCACCTATGAAAATTACTATGCAACATGTGCACCTCTCTCATGTATCTATGTAATCACCGAGCAGGCCAATCTAATATACATAATCACTAGTATTATTGGTCTATATGGTGGATTAACTGTTGCGCTCAAAATTATCGTTCCTGTTCTCGTGAAAATAGCACGATATCTGATCATGCATCGTCGACAGAGGATCGATTCGGTGGTGGCTAGCGTTTCTAGTCACGAATGAATGTACACAAAAAATATTTTATCAATTTAGTTCTTAACCACCCTATTGATGTATCAATTATTTAGATTCGAGCTACAGAGAACAATCACAGATTATACGTCGACGAACATTGTCAAAAATAAGAGAAGAATAAGTGATCCATTTCACTTGTTTCTATCGATGCTTTCTTGCTTGTCTAAACGCAATTGTTGCTTATTTAATTCAAAAATTCTTGTTCCTCAACTCCGAAGACTACTTATAAGTATAGATAAAAGTAACTATCGTGCCAAAGATATTTTACTAGTAGAGAACAATTTGTTCATCCACTGAGTAAAGAATATGATCCGAAATAAGTTTATCAGTTTGACCACTAATGTGACAAGAATGTGGAATTGGCATGTTGTCTCCTTTTCGTTTGAATAAGTAGCAATACGAAAGGTGTAATGTGAAGAGTTTAGTATTTGGTGGCCACTATAAATCCATGTGCATTGCCCGCAGTAAAACTGCTCTGTCGATTCGTATCATTGAAATTGCTTGATTTCTGCTTTCTCGTTGTCACTCTACTTTCTATTACCTGCATATTTTTTATGAGCGCTTGTTATTCATTTGCTTCTATTCATTTCAGTTTTTGTTCGTTTAATTGTTTTCTATCATTTAATATCCTATTACATTATCTCGTTTTGCGTACGTATTTTCTCGCACAGCACGGGTGTGGGTGTGGGTGTGGATGTGGGTGAGGGTGTGGGTGAGGGTGTGGGTGTGGGTGTGGGTGTGGGTGTGGGTGTGGGTGTGGGGTGTCGGTGTGGGTGTGGGTGTAAGTGCAGGTGAGTGTGGATGAAGGTGAAGAAGTAATACTACCCACACCCACCCACACCCGCAACCACACCCACATCCACACCCACACTCACACCCACACCCACACCCACACCCTCACCCACATCCACACCCACACCCACACCCGTGCTGTGCGAGAAAATACGTACGCAAAACGAGATAATGTAATAGGATATTAAATGATAGAAAACAATTAAACGAACAAAAACTGAAATGAATANAAAAAACGCCAATAAACGCGTTTTCGTGCGTTTTTTTAATGAGCGTTAATGGCTTACAATCGCGGTTCCCGATTGTGCGTTTAAACGCGTTTTTCAAAATTTTTGTCTGACTGGGATCGTCACGCATCTTTCATGATGAAAATAACTGGTTTTGGTACTTTTTCGATGAACAGGAAAATATTCAAATGGAAATCGCGAATAGGTTCTTTAAATACGTTTTCAGAAATTTTTGTCTGTTTAAGACGAATCATACCTTGTTTATATACGTATATATAAACAATAACCTTTGTATTATGTGAAACAGGAGGTTATAATGATTCAATAGAACAACGATTCGATCACAAAATAATTCTTTTTATATATCAAAATTGTGGCTTTTCTTCAGAACAAAGTACATTCACATGAGTACATAACGTACCAGCAATGCAAATTTCAAATCCTTTTTTTTACTTTTTCTTGCATATGGTTTGATAGAACGAAAGCTGTGAATCAAGAAAAAATTATTTTTATTGTTTATGAATTCTCTTTTAGAATGGAAAAAAAATTACAAAATTGTCTGTTTTGTTTTTTTTCAAGCTTCTAAGAATATTTTTTTTGTTTCGATTTAACTTTAAAAAGTGAATCTAGGCAAGATATTAAATTAGCTTTAATCCAAAAAGTTTTTTCATAGTGACTTCTCATATTATGCCCATTATCATGCTTAGAGGTCAATTGTGTAGACCCATATTGAGTTTTTTTGGTTGAAAAAAGGAAACCATATATCTTATTTCATTCAATTCATCATATTACTAGTAACAAAAATATACATCATTATTTTTTCTATTTTATTTCGTTTCGGAGAAAATTCATTTTGCCTTAATGCCTGTTCATATTGATAGGATTCTGTTTGTAATTCGCAATTTTCCTCATAATAGCCAAGCCTTATTGCAATGAGATTATCCTATTCGGTATCAGCATCAAAAGATGATGTATGTCTCTGAACGTTTCAAAATCTTTCATTTTCTGGTGAAAATTTCAGTTATCATTATAAGCAAAAAACTGAATTCATTGGAAACAATACAGAGAGATATCGATCGACTTCATTTTTGACACCAATCCTGCATATGAGAATTTTGTCACATAAAAGTTTAGTTTTTATGAGCGAAATTGAGAATTATGGGCAGGATTCCATTGGTGTGGTCTATAATTTAGGGAAAAACAAATTTTCTCCGCAATCGAATAATTTCGAAAAAATAGCAATGCGTACTTTTGTGATGGGTGATTTGATAAATTGAATGAGATAAAATATTTGACATCTTTGATAAACTAAAAAGACTATGTAGGATATGATTAAGATGACTTTAAATTGTGACAATGTATTATCAACAACATCTTACGATTAGTAAACAGAGAATCTTATAAAAAAATATTGATCGAGGAATTCGACGAATATAACAATAGATAGCACTAGAAATGTTTCATGAAATAAAAATTTGATTATTTTAAAATATTCTTAAATTCATGTTAACCAAATCATGTGACAAAAAAAATTTTTTAGGAAATCGTTCTTTACGTATCATATCGTGGAATATGGGTTTTTTCTTGATATTTTTTAAAGGTGGAACATATATCTTAAGCTTGGTTAAATTCAAAAGTAAATGAAAATACAGAAAGAAAGATGAATTGATGGACGGACAGTTTTTGGGCACAATGTTTTTGACATTGTTCGACCGATAAAGAAATACAGCAGGAGTATTAGAACGATGAGTTAAAATCACAATTTTTTTCTCTTTTCCAACCCATACTTAGTATTTTTGTAGAATTCATAGGTTAATAGCTATGAGTTAATGTTTGGAAAGCCTGGAAATCAAATTTGGACAGAAAAAGCTATATGAACAGATTTCAAGAAGGAATAAGTAATCGTATCTTTTTTGGAACTCATTTTCTGCTATTTTTCACGGCATTTTCTTATTTTCATCGTAAATGTATCCAATTCAGCTAACGAAGGAACCTTTTCAGGTGTCCCACTCGCTCTGATTTCAATGATTTTTTGCCTATAGATATTGTTCAGTGCTCTAGTAGAAACCCTTAAAGGATTTGGGTTCCTATCACTTCCTTCAAAATCTATGAACATTTTTATTTTGCCTCGATAGTGCAGAACATACAGTGTGGGTCATAAATAGCACTACGATAAAAAAATGAAATATCTCCGCATCAGTTCAACCAAATAGACTGATTTTTTGGTTATTGGTAGAAGTTTATTCCAAGTAAGCAAATACTAGTGTTAAGTATTATTGTTGGTATCGTGAAAGCGATTTTATCCGTTAACATGTAAAAAAAGATTTGTTTAGTGTTTCATAGATGATTTAGAGTTATCATCTAAGAGAATAATAAGAACAAGTCAAAACAAACATTATGAAAGATTCTATATTGATGTACATAAAGCAAGTTTTCCAAAGTAGTTAATTTAAAAGTCAATGATTACAAAATTTCGAATTCTCAAACATAGAATATTGACTTTTTCAAGAAAATCGATGTTTTGATACACAAAAGTCTGCAATTGTTTGTTTTACTTATGGAACACAAATTTCAGCATTTAAATTGATTAGTTTTAAAAACTTGATTTATGTGTATCAATACAGAATTATTCGTAAAGTTTGCTTTGACTTGTTCTTATTATTGTCTTAGATGATAATTGAAAGTCATCTACGAAACGCTAAGCATGTATTTTTTTTATTTGATAACGGGTAAAATCACTTTCATGATACCAACAATAATACTTAATACTATCTACCTATTTGGAATAAACTTCTACCGATAACCAAAAGTCAGCCTATTTGGTTGAACTGATGCGAAGATATTTCATTTTTTATCGCAGTGCTATTTATGACCACATTGTATGTTATAGATTATAGAGGCAGAATAAAAATGATCATAGATTTTGAAGGAAGTGATAGTAACTCAAATCCTTTAAGGGTTTCTACTAGAGCACTGAACAAGATTTATAGGCATAAAATCAATAAAATCGGATGGGAGCACCTGAAGAAGTTCTCTCCTTAGTCAAATTTTCTTTCGCTTGATTGCATCACGTTTTCAATTTTTCTGGATCAGCACCTAGACAGTATATATCTTTCTCAGCAATAATGTCTCTTTTTGAATACTTTCTATTACTAATTTTTCGCGCGCCGCTAATGGTAAGACAATTCTCTTCAAAGTGAACTAAGCACCGAGAATTTCTCAGCAATACTACAGAAGTGATTGAGCTGTTTGAAAGTCTGAAAAACAAGAAACTTCGAAAACTCATTACTCAAAGAAGCTTCACGGAAAATTAATGATCAGACTATCATTTTCTAGAGAAATGTTTGCTCTTTTTTATTTTGTCGTATTTGAACCAAATTTTCCGTCTACTTTGAATGTGTTTCTTTTTCCAAATGGAAATTCGCTCAAACTTTATTTTCAGGCCTTCCTAAGATCCGAAGGAGTAAAAAATTCTGTTACTAACCCATTAGTATAAAATTTCTGCTATATCTCTTAGTTGGTCGAAGAATCAAGAAACATATTGCCCAGAAACGCAATCTTCCTAATAATCGGTTCAATACGTTAAACAACTCTTTTCTTATTCAGCAGTTTCTTCGCGACTCAGTTTTATTTCTTTTGTTTCAGTCGATTCTTAAGGTTGTTGTTCCGATCTTCGTTTCACTTCTTGCTCGATCATCATTTGCTGAACATGTATTGGTAATCCTGGATTAAGACTCATTGCATAGGGCAATAATGTTGTCGGTATATCATTAAAATCAACCATAAGTTTGATGAACATTGTGTCGCCTCGCACATACGGATTCCCCTCCTGTTGAATTACTTCCAACGGGAAAAATTTCGGTATACCACTGACTATATTCATATCCGATTGAGGTCGCTGAAAGCTACCTGATTTAATGTCTGGTCGAAATGAATCGATAATATGTCGTTGTGCAGGCGTTTGATCGTATAAACAAAATGTGACTTTATAGTTGAATGGAAATTTAAGAATTGGATCATTCAAATCTCGCATAAGCACAAAAAAGAGTGACATGTGTGTATGACGAGCATTTGCATCACCATTTAAATAAAGACGAGCTCGCATTTTATAACCATTTAGAGATGAATAAAATGGAGGCGAATAAATTGATATTTGTCGTCCAGATTCTGCTTCAACTAGTCGTTAAAGACAAGAAAAATACATATAGTCAAAAGAATACATTTGAATGTCATATTATTTTGTATTGATCACTTTTATATGTTGTACCTTGTAATGATTAACTACGTGCATGACTTTGAAAGTACAATTATTATTTTATTAGAATATATCTGTTTCTGTCTCATAACTTGAGTCTATTTTGTTCTCACTACACTTTATTGATATTCCGCATCTAAGTTTTACAGTAAATAATAATTGTATTTACCCATTTGTTTTTTAACATTTGTAATTTTCCATATAAATGTTCCGTCATATGATATATATTGCGAATTTTCAATTGTTTTCTTCCATGATGTTAAATTCTCTTTAATAATCTCGTGATTGATGGTGAATCCATTTGAGTCATTATTGCTTTCTTGTATAGACAATTTAGATTGTAAAAAGTTTAGTGTCAATGTTGGAAATGTTTGACATTGAAGTAATACATTATTAAGTCGTTCTTGTGCATCATTATTCAATATGTTTAAATCATCTGATGAAATATCGAGTATTTCACATAACTCTTGAAAAAGAACTGTACTCGAATCAGCAGCTACAACTGTTGTTGATTGAGAAGGATCAATGTTCATTTGAGTTGATGCCTTTCTCACATTGTCTAGTTGTAATTTCATTTGATGAAAAATTTTCATTAATGAATTCAGATGTTGTTCACTCAAATAATGATTTGATAAATTACAATGATGAATCTATAGAAAATAGTGTCAGGTGAATTAGTCTCAACTAGTTAATGTCTATACTTGTTCATAACAACCAAAGTCTTTCAACAAGCAGTTCACAAGCATTTTTTCACATTTCAATACTTTATGTTCATTAAGGTTTTCAACTGAATTACACTGTTCATTACAATATTCGCATTTTGGATTTTGATGATTTCGATCGAGATGTTCCTGTTGAAGAAAAGAATCTTGCGTTCAGAAATAAGATTAATATAAGATATGTTACTTGGTAATCGTTGAGGACACCAATCCACTTACAAAAAGAACATTCAATCGGTAATGATTTCATGTCATTTTTGCAACCTCGATCAGTTTTCATCTGAAACAGCAAACATTTATATTCTACTGAAGTAAGATAAATATTTTACTTGGTTTTGTGATGTTACTGTTAAACATTGTGGACATTTGATTGTTGTTCTGAAAACAAAACTAAGAAATGTCAAATTAATTGAATAATGAAACTTACCCATGTTGAGATTCAAGACATGATTGACACTGTCGATGACCACAGCCTGCTAATTGAATTGGATTTCGTAATATCAATGGACAAACGGAACAAATATAACTCGTATCAAGAATATTTTTATTTTTTGCGTCAATACCAACCATCGTGTTATTAATCAGCAAGAAGAAAACGAGTTATATGGCACTATTGAAAGAGTAGAATTTTAGAAACATGTAAAATTCATTATTTCCTTTATTATATAGTTTACAAAAAATACTGATTAAGAATGATCAATAATTAAAATAATATTCTATAGTAGTTTCGAATGTTTATTCCAGAAATTCGTTCCGAAAATAAAGGACACATACACGCATAGATGTATGTTTATGTGATTTATAACACAGTATGACAGAATGAGACACTTCCAACATAAAAGAAATGATGCCTAATATTTTTCACAAGAAATTAAAATTTTAACACTGCTTATCTGATAAATACAAAAAATGAAACTGATTGAAACAAAAATAAACTTTAGTCCATAATTGATAAAAGTGATGATATGAAGCAAGAACTTTACATATATATATATATGGAATGGATAAAAACTTACGCATTAAGTGGGAGTTAATAAACAAAATGACACAGTATTTCTTTGTGAAAACTTGACGCATAATTATTATAATGAGTGATTTCCTATTTTGAGAGAACGAAAATGATTCATCACAAAAAATTTAAACTATTGAGAGACACAAAAAGAAAAAAGGACTCGTAGATATTGACTTACTATTCAATGAATCACTAAAAAATAATTACATTTTGTCAAAATAATATTTTGACGCATTCTATTTGATAATATCAATGATTATGCATTGCAATCAATTTGAAAAATCTCAATTGAATTTGTAAAAATATCATCATTTGTATTTTAAGGACTTCTATTTGTTGAAAACAAATGCTAAAACTATTTGATATACTTGAGAAAATTTTAATATGATTTCTATTTGTTATACAATCATATAAAATGTATATGAGTTATTTTGTGTAAATTATATTTTGAGGAGAAACAAGAATCAAGTTTTGATTCAATCAATTAATAAACATCAGTATAGAACAAAAAATTAGTTTCACTAACAAATTACTTCTAAGGTATAGTTCATTTATTGAATACTAAATCTATTAATTATCAATCGACTGTTTTATACTATTCGTATGACTCAATTTTTTGAAAACAATGAACGAATAATAATGACTCAGTATTATTCAACAAAAATTGTATAATCATCTTGGCTCACGAGTGTTAGTTGGAATTTTCCAACTAGAAGTTGGAAAATTCGTTTCTATTGAAAAAACAACAGGGATAGATAGACAAAGAAATATTTTAACTATCCGTCATAATAATAATGATTAATTTGACATAACCCATGTCATGACAGTTCAGCTACGTCATAGAAAAAATATATGATCTTCATATGACCAAAACCAATAAGGTATTTCGAGTACATAATATTACGTAGAACGTTTTCGATATTTATTCTGCAAAAGCACAAAAAACTTTTCGAATTTCTTCATGATTTTTCTTTTGATTTAGATTTCGAACATCTAATCGATGAAAAATATTTAATATATTATTCCAAATTAACTTGATTTATAAACAAATATAAATCTTTAAGTGTCTTGGATTAATGATAAAATATTGAATGTAAGGAACTTGAAAAAGAGAATTTATAAATCAATGATGAAAGAATAGTAGATTAATACAAAATGCTAGAGCAAATGTAATAGCAAGAAGTAAATTCAAAATAGAAAGATAATCTGTTGCAAAGAACATGGGCAGATAAACACCGTTTTCGAGCTATCTTCAGTTTCCCTCCATTCATGATTTATCTAATGCAGAATTTCACGAGGAATCATTTGATAACAAAATAAAGCGATTTCCCAAGGATCCAGACCGATTATTGCTCAAATTACTCGTATTCACATTTGTACCATAAATGGATAATTATTCATTCATGGAACGTTGACTTGTCTAATGCATTTCCAACTGAAAATTATGTCAACCGACTATCCATTCTATAGTTTATCTCTGGTAGAAATTTCAGCTCGAATGATTGAAGTGTTTGCTGAGTAATGACTTAAATATTGTTCCAAATGACCATGAAAATCATATAGTGATATTAGAATTTCTATTCACTTCTGCTCACTGTTTTCTTAATATTTCGAGAAAGGAAAAGGACAACATGTGTTTTTGATTAATTTTGAAAGTTCGAAAGAAGAGCTACAAAACCAGATACGTTTCAATTCTTTTAAAAGTAAGCTTTGTTAAAAAAGACGACTTGAGTTTCGTTTAGACACCATTTTTTTGCATTTTTCATTAGTCTTAAACAGGTTTTTATTGAAAAAAAGTAGGCCTTTAGTCAACACGAGCAACATACTTGGAATCTGCATAAAAAACCAACTCGACTCATGTGTCTCGAAGTATTATCAGCGAATATTTTTTTTCTAGAAAAATTCAGCTGGATTCCCCCATTAGGGTCCAGTCAAAAAAAAATGAATTTAATCAAAACATCCTTTTTATTGTTTAATTATTTGTTCTTTTTTTTTGTCTCACTGACGTTTTACAGGTTCAGAATTGTTTCCTACTGATCAAATGATTGTGTGGATGTGGGTGTGTGAGTGATGGTGTGGGTATGAACAGAAGAGGTACACTCACACCCACACCCACCCAGATCCACACCTCCACCCACATTTTCACCCACCCCCACCCACACCCTTTTTCGCAAATATTGACCTTTACCAGTCGGGTAAATCGACAATAACTATTCCATTTTCTACATAATGGTATTGACACTGTGAACTTCATTTTTTATATTGTAGTGGCAGCAGCGGATTTTCAGCTGCGATATACATCTCTAGTTTAGATAAGACGAGTGTGATTCAGAGAGAGAGAGAGAGAAACAGTAAAAAAGCAAGCTGGCGACCGGTATGAAGAAAAAGAAAGAAAGTGTTCATCAAAGAAACAATTACATTGAAAGGTTTAATATTTCAATGGATATGCACGAAAGAACAGAAAGATGTAAGCAAGAAAAAGAGAATTACGCAAAAAGAAAGAAATAACGATGAAAAAACAAAGAATATCTGCAAGAAAATAATAAAGATTGTTGAAACAAAATAAGACAAGATAGTTATTTAAAGATAAGTTATCACAACATACACTAATATAATTATAGAAAAGAAGACTAACGAATCATAAAAAGGTCGAAAATCAACGGAAAAGCAAGAAGAGAGATCCAAGAGAAAAGAGTTTGAAAAACATAATTCAGGGAAGATATTAGAAATTTTGAAAAAGAAAGATTGAATGAATATTCTATAGAAATGGCTGACAGAGTTCGATTTAGCACTGATTAAGATAGATAGATGCGAATAGCTAACAAATTAAAAGAAAGAAGATAAAATGAATTATAAAAAAGAAACATCCGCCCTGTAAACAACAATAACAGGACAAAAAACACATTATACAAATCAACAGATAAATCAACAATACATGAAATAAAAAAAAACAAAATCGAAAAAGTATTAACAACAGAATAAGAGAAAAAGCATATCAGGTTTATAAGTAATTAAATAAAGCAGTTCTCTGAGAAAAACTGAAACAGATAGAATAAAAGAGCAATTTACTTTGTGAGTTCATTAACAAGATTGAAGTTGCGATAGTGGTTGCTACTTATTCTTTTAATTTGCGTATTAGAAGAAGAATACATCATAGTCATTATAGCTAGTCGTTTATTGGAGCTATCTCGATCTACAGAATAATTTGTACAGCGTCTGAAACACAAGTCGAAAATATTTCAAATATTCGTGTCATATCCAGTCATGAAATCAACAATGAAGGTGTTCTACAACTGCACAGATTTCTACTGTGCGGCATTGCTCATTTAGAGGTGTCGATACTCCAAGTCACGTCGGCGTTTGCATGATAAAAAATAGCCGTTGGTTATACCAAAAAGCTTGATATTTTTTTTGTATGTAAAAGATCAACATTTTAAAATTTGCTGAAATTTCTGTTAATTCTATCTTATCCATGCTTCCATTTTCTGAACGATGTGAGATACCACATATATCATTCCTTTCTGCACTTTTTCATTCTTTCATTTTCTGTATGAAGTGATACAGCACAAAGTGCTTTTCTTCGTCACACAGTATCGCATCACTAGGGCGATAAACCAAGCAATTCTATTCTGTTCGAGACTCTTAATAGAGTTATGAATTTTATAGCTTCTTTACCTACTTATAAGTGTAATTATTTTTCACCAGTTGCGTGTATCTAATTAAATAGAGGCTTTGTGAGAAAAAAATTACTCGTTTCCTATTTCGAGCACAAACAGTAATGTTTTCCATATACCTAATAATCTTCTGCAACACAACTTAAGAAAACAGTACGCAACTTAAGACGCACTTCATTCTCATCAGTAAAACAAGGATGAAAGCTATCGGTGTTGCTGCTCGTCAAATGAAGAAAAATGCTGCTGAATTGAATTTGTTCGTAGACGAGGCCTCTCGTTTAGATCCATTCCATTTGCGCACTGCGATCATTTCTACTCGTGTCTATATTGTTCTTCTCACAGTCTCTGTCATCATTCTTGTCGTTTCCTCTTCTTTAAGCACTCAATCCGAAGTTATCACTATTAGAAATCCGTCTCAAGCATCTTTTGAGGCCTTACTGGGCAAAAATACGAGTCCACCAGTATGTCCATGCAGTCTTGCCACCATTCCATACATTAATTTTACTTGGACGACTGTCGACTATCATCCTGTATGTTCGAGCATGTTCGTTTCCGACGATTGGATTAATCATCTTTTCAGTTCTGACATCGGAAGTTTATATCAAGGTGATTTTCGTGCATTGGCCAGTAGTTTTTTTCAACTACTTGCCGCGTTCTGTTCACATGCTAATAGATCAGTACATGATGCAGTCGATGATTTTAACTCAGAAACTCTTCTCACCCCAAATCTTATTCTATCAGGCTCATTCAAAACTGAAGTTCAACAAAAACGTACATTTCTAAAATCAACGACAGCTAATGGTGTTCGTCGATTACTTCAACTCGTACGCAGTACTACTTACGCCAACGGATTACAAACGGCTTCACAAACATCAAACGTATTGTTCAGACGAGAATTTGACGGTGTGCTCGGTATTGGACGCTTAGAAACCTGGTTTTTTTATGACAGTTCAACGGACTGTAGGTGTGGTTCATCGTCTAAATGCTCTATACCATTCGAGTTCTTTAATATGTCCAATTTTAAGCTCTCGCCATACATTTTACAACCATTTTTGGATACATTCGTGCCTGTAGGCAATTTGACTGGTTTTTTTCTCGGATGTAACCCAGTCGAGTCGATACTTCAGTCGACACTCGAATGTTTATTTGATTGGTCATGTCTCGAGACTCTACGCACATTCGCTTCATCTAGCAATATGATCGACGTCTATACTCTTAACGCCAGTCAAACCGGCTTTGCTCCCAACATGCCTATTGAAACAATTATTAACAACTTATTCATCGAAAAGTGGTTAACACAGGAGTCGTTCTCAAATTATTTTGCACAATGTGCTCCCATCCTGTGTACTTACACAATGTTACAGCACAATAATGCTTTGTATGTATTAACCAAACTGTTGGGTGTGTACGGTGGACTGACTGCCGCTCTTCATCTGTGTGTGCCACTTATTATCACTTGGTGGCGCAAAAGAAGAGGCATCCCTTCGGCAGAACCTCGCCCAAGTAAGTAACAGTATCTAAAGGGTCATTGCCTTGACCTGCTTCAATTTAAATCTGACGTGGCTCTGTAAGATAAAGCAGCAGAAGAGAGAAAAGAATCGCAAGCCCTCAAAATTGATATGAAATAGTTTGGATTTGGTTTAAATTGGAGTTCAGGATTTGAATTTGGGTCTTAGATTTGGACTTGATGTTCGCATTTGGTTTCATTCTAAGATAGCTCCAAAGTTGGGATCATGCAGGTCGAAGATCTACATTTCAACTTCAAATCCAAATCTAAAATCCAAACGATAGCTGAAATCCAAATTCAAACGAAATCCCAGTCTAGAACCAAATCTAGGCTAAATCCCAAATTCCAGAAAACAGATCCAAACCGAAACCTCAACGGTTTGGTCCCAAATTCAAAATCTATTAGAGGCTTGTTGCATCCCTGTGCTTGACTTCTCATTTATAAAGTATTTGTCTTATTCTCTTTGCAAATACTGTCGGGGCATTAAATTCCAATGTGGATTAATTAACTTGACTTTACCAGGTCGATGATTTCGGAATTCAGATCCGATCGAAACCTCTCCGGAATCGACATCTTTCTGTCGTCATTCTGGATTGAAAACGGCACTTTGTTGATATATTCCGAAGAATAAAACTAAGTAGTTTAGAAATTCAGCGGACCCAGAAAAAGAAAGACATCGGCTAAGAACATGCCGAAAAGTCATTGCATCCTATATCAACAAATACGAGTCAGTTCCGACAAGAAAACACTGGTAATCAGTGGAGCTAGGCGGTAGTATTCCAAGTGGGAGCATCTTCGGGGTTTTTGGTCACTTTCGAACAGCATCTTATTTTTTCCGACAGAAAATGGCTGGAGATTACTATTAAAATCAGCAGACTTTTCGGTCTCGAATACTGCCCCCTAGTTCCGTTAATTTCTGGAGTTTTCCTACCGGATGCATTGATTTCCCAGTATCTTTCTGGTCGTTTCCGAAGTTGGAAATTATGTATCTGGGCCCATCTAAAACAATATCAGACTGCAGATCGATCATTTAGGGACACCGGAGTTATAAGAAAAGTGACACAATCCGGCGAAAAAATGAAAGGAGCCATCAGGAAATACAACAGACTTCCGCTGTACTCGCATCGAAAGCCCTATGAAAACTTTGTTCAATGGTTCTAGTATTTGGATCTGGCTCGAAATGATGAGCTTTTGTCGGGTTCCCTGAAGATTCCTTTCATTTTCCTATCGGATACTGTCAAATTCCTTACATATTCGAAGTCTGTAATCACGCCGGAAATTCACTGTATCCCAAAGGCTATGACCGGTTCCTAAAACTGTAGTCATTCATTTAGAATATGATGTTATCATCATTTTCTTACAGACCTAAACACCTGTAAAGGTGAATATTGGTCTTATTACCTTTGTAGTCAGAATCGATCTATGAGCTACCGTATCAATTTCTATCAATATTGATATGTATGGTCATAAATAGATATATGTACACAGGTGGATAGATATACTTATATCTATATGTCAGCGTCCAAACTAGGATACCGTGCAATCTTGGATTCGACTAGGTGAATCTGAGATTCGAGAATGACCATATCCAAACTCGGATCCGCATTGAACGGACGTTAACTTAAGCCAATCTCGGATAAACTGGAGAACGCACGTCCAATCTAAGATCCCACAATGAACGCGTTCAAACTCAGATCCGAGATTGGTGTAGGCAGATCTCAGATTGGACGAAAGCCTAGATCGGACACTGATATATATATATATGCATATTCACACGTCAATCTATATAACTTCAATACTTATTTACTTGTGAATGACTATGTGCGAATGAACTGATATGTCGATGTATACAGATATGGACGGTTATCTAATCTACCGATCGATACATATTCACATATGACCATACCGATACAAAAATGAACCCAGAAGTTGCCGAAAAAACAGAAGGAAGAGCTTGAAAATCGATTGGAAGTGAAGATGAAACTATCAGCTCATGATAAACATCTCAATCTGCTTCGTATTCTGGCATTGTATCTACATGCAGCATCCTAGGACTGTACTCGTATCCAAAACGGTGATATTCAGTGATTTCTTAGAGGATGAGGGTAGGTATGAAAGTGAGTGGATCAGGGTGAGAGCGAGAGTAGAAAAAATACATCTACACCCACACCCACACCCTCTCAATTCCATCAAGAGAGATTTCTCCTAGACAGGACGAAATCTTTGAAGAGTCAAGCGGTAAGTGTGAAAAATGATGAAAACATTCGGAAAAAAAGAGAATAACATTGATTTGAAGGCATCCATTGTTTGAAATGCTTTCACCAAATAGACAAAAGCCTTTAGCGTCAGTCGAAGAAAAGACATTTCATTCAGCAGCTGTCTACCATCGAATTTGTTTCAGCTGGATAGAAAGATCGAATATTATACCTTGCCAGATGCAAACCTTGAATCATCTCTAGATCACAGTACAGCGTTGACTGAACCTCATCTTCATTTCAATAAAATTTGAAGCAGTCATTGGAACTTCGAAACGATATTTATGAGTCATTCATCACCATGAACAAGAAATAGTCATGTTAATTAATCCATATCGGAAACTACGGGCATGAAATTATTTGGAGAAAGAATGAGACAAAGAATTCTTAAATGAAAAATCGAGCATCATTACTGGGGTACACACGAACACATTATGTATAGGAGTAACACGGTTAAAAGCATAATGCTTGCCCCTTTACTGTCATTGCAGAGTACGAACAATGGAAGTTCGAACACTTTTGGCGCTCATGGTTTCTTGTTGTACACAGACAGACTCAACAAATAGGTTAAGGGATCTAAAATTTGAATGATGTTCGATTAGAAAAGAATAGCTATATTTGTTGAGAACTGCAGTAATGAAGTTGTGTCATTTAGTCTATTCTACAGTGCAACGTCTTCAAATGGTATGGATATCAATACGAGTCAATACAATTGAGTTCAATCTGTTCAAGACTCGAACGATGCACATAGATCCTTTCGAACGTACTACTTTGAAGATCTCGACTAGGATCTATGTTGTTCTTTTATGCTTATCAATGATTATTATTGCTCTTTTTACTTGGTTCAGTGTTCAAACCGAAAGTGTGACTGTTGAGAATCCGTCACTAGCTACCTTCGAAAGCTTACAGACAAAATATCCGGGGTCACTTCAATGTCCATGTAGTCAAATCGCCATTCCACATGATTCGTTCATATCAGTATCTCCTCAGTTTCATCCGGTGTGTACAAGTTCGTTTGTGTCCAATGAGTGGATAAACACCATATCAGACGCGGGTTGGCCTGACGAACTGTATACAATTACAGATATCTTTATAAATGGGCAAAAATACTTCATCAGTCTGGCTACTTTCTGTGAACTAGTGAAAACGGCTGTGTCGGATTCGTTGTTCATTTTCAATCAATCATCGCTTATCACCGATAAGCTCTTACCCTATGTCGAATTACTAGATCGTGCACAGCAAACACTCAATCAATTTGAATTAAACACAGTGGCCGAGTTCAAACGTAATCTGGCACTGATTCGTTCTCAGACAACGACGATGTATACAACGGGAAGCACTGATATCTCTTGGCGCATTTCTTCTGACAGTGATAATCCAGACTTAATCTATTTTCAATCAGTATCAGCTCAATTAGGCAACTGCTCATGTGCACTCAGTGACGAGTGCAAAGAGCAAGTAGCTTTATATAACTATACTTCGTATCTTAACTTTTATCCAGTCGGTTTGCTATTCAATATTCCCAATATGTTTGCGGGTTGCTTCAGCATTCAATCCCTTCTTCAATCGTCACTCGAATGCTTTTTTAGTCAAACATGTTTGGATCTTGTGCAAGAAAAAATAAATATATTAGTTACAGGACATGTTTCCCCGGTCAATGCATCCATATTGCAGGCGAATTCGACACAATTTTCTCCTAACAAGTCCGTTGAAGAAATCGTTAACAAAATGATGATCGAGACATGGGGTGAGAAGATCGAGTACATTCAATATTATGCCCAATGTGCACCCAAATTTTGTTCGTACTTTTTCACATCACGTTACAATGTACTGTATGTATTCACCACAATAGTTGGCTTGTTCGGTGGATTGTCAGTTGCTCTGAAAATTATTGTTCCACTTATCGTCCACTATATACGAAACAGGATAAGACCAAGAGTCGAAACCGATAATATAACGGGTAAGTCATCTTTAAATAAAGAAAGATATCTGCGAAGGAACTTTCGCAGGTGATCACTAAATTTTGGCCTAGAACTGTATTTAATCGATAGGACCTAGAGGGAGAAGAGGTTATTACTCGAGAGTATTTCATTTCCTTAGCCTTTGCTTTCGAGTTATGGTTCTGGGAATGTACCAAAAGTTTCAACTCAAGCAGACATGTTTTTTTCGATATACAAGGTTTTAAAGAAAACTAATCAAGGCAGACTCTAGGGAACTGAAATGGATAACTCACTTGTCTTTTACAGCTTCATTATTCTAGTATACAAAATATCAGATCTAAAGTATTTTTGATAAATGAAAGTTCCTCTCGAAGGATGCATAAATATCACACAAGTGCTCTTCCTTATTAATTTCTCTATTTGTATAAACATTTCTTTTTACTTATGTTCTATCTTTATTTCTCTTGTTGCTAAATGACCATCATTTTTATTTTCTGTTTATTTTTTTATTTTTGTCCTACTTTATTCATTTTTTTTTCTGATATAACTTTTGCATTAGACTTGTTCACATTCACTTAATCATACAACATATCTCAATGCATATTAATTTGTATCTTCATAGACTAGGAAACGCTTACATCGATTTCTGAAGTTAGAACACTATCAGAGAACATATAATGTGTCGATCATAGACACATTATCGTTGTATGGTGATTGTTATACATGAATATATCATAGCCTGACCGCAGATAACGCGCTCACCCATTTTTGATCTTCAGGTTGTCATAGGTCACTAATTCTACATGATAAAGAGCTGCAACTTAGACTGTACTTAAATACGTGGAACTTCTAGTTTCACGGACATTTTCATTTTATTTAGTCGAACTGTTACGAATCTCGAAGGTTAGAAAGCCATGGTAGCGCACTAATTCAAAAGGATCTATTTTCTCAAAGTAATTCAGAAAAGTTCATACTCGTCTAAATTGTCCCGCACTGAAGAAAAGTATTTTCATATGAGTTCACGGCTAAGATAACAGGCTTGATGATGGTGACATCTTTTTTCAGAAATGTCTTCCAACCCAAGTGCTTTAACATAACAGGATGAAACCGAGGGTACATTCCATGTAAAAGAAAAGTGAACCAAAAGTCACTTTTTATCACTTTTAATAGTAATAAAGTAAAATAAAGTAACTTTTCTTACTATTTTTCACTTTTTATAGTACTTTTTGATAATTTTTCCACTTTCTATAGTACTTCCTCATACTTTTCGTACTTTCAAACATATTTAACAGTACTTAAAAAGGTTCACTTATAAGTACTTTGTCCTGTTTAAAACATACTATTGAAAGTACTTAATAGTCACTTTTTTGAGTAAAAATTTTTACATGGGATGTGGGTGTGGAGAGACTAAACAGATATTCACATCCATACCCCATCCTCTACAATCGTGAAAAATTTTTCGATGAAATTCTTACGATAATTACAGAACGGATGGTGAATTCGATCTGAGGTATAGGAAGGACGTATGTAATGTTTCCAAGGACCTTTTGGTAAAATCTCTCCTAAGATTTGATCCTTTTGATACTTGAGACGGGCCATTTCTTCTCTAGAGAATCATATCGAGTGAATTTGGACGGAGTGAATTGTTCGCGGCTTGAATATTTGATTGTAAGAAATCTCAACATACATCTGTATCGTCGCCACACTGTTTCAAATATTTCTGGTTTGTTGGTTGTCTGCAGTCAAAATCTCCATCCTCTCCATGCTGCAAGAGAACGATTCCTGCGAAAATTGTGAAAACTTTCAGGGTACATAGATTCCAGCCAGTAGGCAGGCTCTAACGGTCAAAGAGAGCCTGATTTACCATGTTTTCTTCTCTGGCACGGCAGGGGCAATCGAGCTAAAGTCTTGTTTTTGTAGGTTGAAGATATTGTGCACGGTGCTTCGATTTCTCAGCTTTTCAAAATATTATGTTCTCGAATTGCTGACACGCTTTTCTCTACGATTAATATAAAATACAGTCTTGTTATAAGTTTTTTTTTGTATCTTAATTTCTCTTTCTAAAAGTGAGACTTTAGAAAAGCTTAAAAAATAAAGTGCTTCGGTTACTATGCGACACTTACAGATAAAGATGTGTAGGATAAGCTTTTTTCATACCCTTACCTGTCCTATGGAATTTTTCTTCACCCTGGCCCTACCATATCCTGCAAGGCAGTGCTGAGTTACCCTGCACATCTCTTCCTGGAGAAACTAAAACTGAATCGATCCGCCACTTCAAATACAAAATAATTTGTCTCAGGTATTAAAACCTTCAAATTTCGGAAAGTGAAGTAAGAAAAATTTGCATTTGTGGATAAAACACAAATACCTGCAAGATTAAATTAGTTTGACAACTTCGATTCTGCAAAATCATTAGTGCCTCTGATGCATTGACTTTTAGGTTTAATCGAGATCAATTTCCACAAAAATCTTTCCTGTTCAATTCTTTTCCAAAATCGATAGTTAGAGTACTGTACCTGCCTAATTCGAACCAGTTCGATAGCAGTTTTTTGTTGAAACAATTGAAGTAATGAATTAGAAACATATCAGAACAAAAATCTCGATAATTTTAAAGCACTGTACACTCGAAAAAAATCCGTTTTCTCGCAAGCCTAGAGAAGGTTTCCGAGTTTGTCACTATATGAAACCCTTTATAGGTTTCCGGAAAAGAGTTTCCAAGCTTTCGGAGCTCTCAAAAATCAATCAGAAAAAAGCGCAAGATTCCGAAAATCCACGAGAGGTTTTCGAGACTTCGAAGGTCTCTATAGATTTCAGCCTGCAATCCACTGCAAGGTTCACTAATCTCTATCTGTCACTTTATTGTAACCGATTATTCTAACTCATCAATGTAAATCTATCCCCTTATTCTATTCCCTTGTTCTAACCTCTAACCTAACTCCTAAATTTATATCTATCTCCTGAATATAATCTTTTAATCTATCCCTTTAATCTAACCCCTTTATGTAACCCCTAATCTAAGTTCTTAATCTAAATAAAGGGTGTGCCATAATAACTGATGATAAATTGTTAATGATATTTTTTTGTGCCTTGTCTTGACGTAAAGAGCTGAAATTTTTATCGCATATATATCCAGACAAGATCTGATATTTTTGAAAGTTTCAGCTCTCTAGCTTTAATTAGTGATGAAATACATAAATTTGCGTACTAGTTTTTTGCATTTTATTTTGGCGATGAAAACAATGCAAAAATCAAGTAGGAGAATTTATGTATTTCATCACTAGTTATAACTAGAGAGCTGAAGCATTCAGAAATAATAGGTCATGATTAGATATATATGTGATAGAAATTTCAGCTCTCTACATCAAGAAAAGATTTAATAAATATCATTAACGATTTATCATCAATTATTATCACACAGCACTTATATGGAGAATAAATTGTTTTGCAAATGTTCCGACACACCCGGAATTTGTTTTACATTCTCTCACAAATGACGATTTCTTCATGTTTTCCATGATTTCTCTCCTATCACTCTTCTGTATATATCGGTCGAAAGGATCCCTGAAACTTGCACTATACTCCCTTGTAATCTGTTGACGCGGATGATAATGTTTGCACTTGGATGAAATATAAATGAATCGAGAAGAAAGACGACATTGTTTGAATGACCTGGCGTTTTATTGCAGCTCTTCGATCATCTCAATAAAATTTGTCATAATCCATTCAACTTTTTTAGGCATTGAAATATGTAAAAACGAGTGAAGATTCTGTCTGAAACAAAGTATTTTTTTGAATTCTTAGAGTTCTGACGGTTTTACAAAACAGTTCACATAAATTGAATAATGTTTACATCATCCATATAGAACAAATCGTAAGCTTCTAAAAGAAAGACGAGAATATGAGAATCAAAACGAAGATATCTGAATGCTGTTTCAGTGTCTCACAATACTGGATAGGTTTCCTATACTTTTCCTCGGAAACGCAAGGGACTTTTGAAGACTCGGAAATCTTGTCGGGTTTCCGAGATACGTTCGGAAACCATGCTTGATTTCTTGGAAACTTTTCTGCCGTTTCCAGTGTCTCGAAAACTCAAAAAGATTTTCGATGAAAAAATATCGGAAACCCAAAGGTTCCCGAGAAGGTTTTTAAATCAAAAGCGGTTTTCCGAAACAGTATCAGGGTTTCTGAGAATAGAGTTTACAGTTTCGACACCTATCTTTCGAATATCCATAGGTTTTCGGGAAACTCAGAAGATATTTTCAGAAACTCAGCATGAGTCCAGAAACCTTTCTAGATACGTTCATAGGTTTTCGAAAGGGTTTCCGAAGGAGTTTCGATTTTTGAGAAAACCTTTTTTTAGAATGTACCACGGTTTAAGGGAGGCGAACACTTTTCATACAGTGTCTATTTAGGAGAGTCTCCGTACAAAATCCAATCTTTTGAAAAAAATGCGAAACTGAGTTTTTATTATAGGAAGATGCCATGAGCTCTCCTCTTTCAGAATATATGTATTTTTTCGCGAAACGACTAGTAGTGGCAGACTTACTGAGCAAGTTTTGGTCCTTGTTATCATGTTTTCAGAGACATTTTGGCGGTTTTTCAGAGTTTTCAATTTTAGCGAAAGACAGCCTTTTCAGTCGCATAAACATTGATTATTAAGAGCCTTCTAACACTGAAGACAATGATCATATACTTGTACTTTTTCCTGAACACTGACTATTTTAAGAATCCTATTTTAATGTTCTTCCTGGATATGAAAGAAAAAAATCAAAAAACAATACATTTCTAAAACTTTAGTGTTTTTCTCAAAACATGGTATCCATGCAGAAAAATCGGAATGATTCCCACTCGGTTCAAGCTATAGCCAACATTCTTTTGTTTTGAAGACCTGAATGAGAATAAGCTTTCCATCGAACGGGTTTTTTTTACAATTGATTCTTGTCTTAAGAAAAACGATATTTAGTTTCTTTGGATCACCGTTTTTTATGCTGATTTTAATACATGTCCGCTAGAATACTCATAGAAAATGAACGGTAAAGAACTTAAAAATTCTTTTTGGGCAAAAACTGCGCACTGATATTGAACTTAGTTTGAAACCATACCGAGGTCTGTACCTCTAATTGCGACAAAGCTACAAGGATTCTCATGAAGGTCAAAAATAGGCTATGAACTAACTGGAAATTCGATCTACTTTGACCTATAGAGCTGAAATTTTTACTAATCATATCTCACCAAAGCATTCCATCCTTGAAAATTTAAGCCCAAACGGACGATTTTAGGTGGTAAATCGATTGTGACGGAGCCATCTTAAAACAACGAAGAAACTTAGATTTGTTGAAAATATTTTGGGTTTTTGTAATCATTGAATGAGAATTATTCTCTTAAAAAATAGTTCCAATATTCTTAAAAGGGTTGAGAACTTGAAAATGCTGGCAATCAAATTATTTTCGGTTCGTTAGTAGAAAATGAAAAGTATCGTCAAAATATTTGATAAGAAAATTGTTCAATGTAATAAATTCATTTTGAAGCTTCATTACTATGCAGGGAATGTCAAAAGTTACTTGTTTTCGATTGCAGGTACCTCTACAATTCGTGAACGCGCATATACTACATTGCGCTTGATCAAGACGAAGGCACTCGAGTTGAACGTATTTGAGAGTGAAGCATCCTGGAATGATCACTATCAACGTCTGAATGAGATTATTTCTACTCGCATTTATCTTCTTCTCCTCACGTTTGCTGTCATGATTCTCATTGTTTATACTACAGCCACGGTTAGAACTCAAAGTATCACAGTGAAATATCCTTCTCAAGCAAGTTTCGAACAGCTTGTATCCAATCCACGATACTTACCGACACTTGACTGTCCCTGTCAGAACATTTCCATTTCATACGGCTCGCTCATGTCGATCAATCCTTACTACCATCAACTTTGTACAAGTGATTTTGTCGTTCAGAATTTTTTGTGGGTCAATCTCGTTTACTATGGGTCGGACTCGATTGTTTATTCGTATGACGATTATCGTCTTTTTGTTGTATCTCATTTCCGATTGCTGTTCTACTTATGCAGTCTAGCCAACGGCACACTCACTGATGCCTTATCTATTTTTCATTCAAACACGCTCGTAAGTAAGCGAGCACAATCTCGTCAATTCGTGGAAAAACAAATGGAGGCGGCTTTCAATCAATTTCGCTCATCGATATCACAAACGTTTATGCGTATGCTCAGCTTTATTCGGCAGATGGCTCAAGGCAATGGACTAGTTACCTCGATTTCCTCCAACTGATATCTAGTACCAGTGACAACTAGCTATTATATACCGATGAGACCCCGATCATATGGGAACGGCAGTTGTTCATGTGGCACGAATTCTATGTGCACGTCTTTGGCAAGCATTGATGAATGGATTGTACCTGGTTTTCTCGTTGGATGTTATCCACTCGAATCTCTTCTTCAATCAACTCTCGAGTGTCTCTATGATATTATATGCATTAATAGATTAAAAAACGCAAACCAGTCTTCGAATATGATCATTCGTCCTCTCGATTCCACTCTCTCGTCTCCTAATGTTACTGTTCAATCTCTTGTGGATGTACTTATGGTTGATCGATGGGAATCGAATATAACCTATGAAGATTACTATGCAACATGTGCACCTCTCACATGTATCTATGTAATCACCGAGCAGGCCAATCTAATATACATAATCACTAGTATTATTAGTCTATATGGCGGACTAACTGTTGCGCTCAAAATTATCGTTCCTGTCCTAGTGAAAATAGCACAATATCTGATCATGTATCGTCGACAGAGCATCAAGCCGGCGGTGGCTATCGTTTCTAGTCACGAATGAAAGAGCACAAAAATAGTCTATCAATTTTGTTCGTAATCACTCTATTGATGTATCAACTATTTAGATTTGAGCCACAGAGAACAATCACAGATTATACGTCGGCAAACATTGTCAGAAATAAGAGAAGAATAATTGATCCATTTCACTCATTTCTGGTGATGCTTTCTTGCTTGTCTAAACGTTGTTGCTGCAATTGCTTCTTATTTATTTCAAAATTCTTGTCCCTCACCTCTATAGACTACTTATAGGTATAGATAAAAGTAACTATCTTACCAAAGATATTTTACTAGTAGAAAACAATTTGCTCATCTACCGAGTGAAAAATATCATTCAAAATAAGTTTATCAGTTTGGCCACTAGTGCGATAAAAATGTGGAACTGGCATGGCGTCTCTCTTCCGTTTGAATAAGTAGTAATACGAAAGGTGTAATGTAAAGAGTTCAGTATTTGGTGGCCACTCTAAATGCATGTACATTGCTCTCAGTAAAACTCTGCTCTGTCGGCTCGCATCATTGAAATTCCTTGGTTTCCGCTTTCGCGTTGTCACTCTACTTTCTATAATTTATCTTTTTTATGAACGCTTGTTATTCATTTGCTTCGTTTCATTTCAGTTTTTGTTCGTTTAATTGTTCTCTATCATTTAGTATACTACTACATTATCTCGTTTTGCATATGTATTTTCTCGCACAGTATCCTTCAATCAATAAAATATTGTGTTCTCTTTGCCACACCAACATTAGGTTTTGACTCGAGAAAAATCAAGATCCATTTATAGTTCTTTATGCTGTTCTGATCTGTCTTAGCGGCTTGTAATTAATGTGGCACATCATTATACTGTCCTTATCATATGTTTTTCTCTCAAAACAAATTATATCTCTTGTGCACGGAATGAATTCTTCTCAGATGGTGATGAATAAATACATAAGTAAAATGAAAATCACACATAACCACCGTCATTTTGTTGCAATAACATAAGAGAGAAAGAGAGCTGTGTGTGCGTGTGGGTGTTTATGTGTGGGTCATACACCGAAACGAGCCAGAAAAATCAAGACTCGACTCGAGTTCCCGAGTATTGACTAAAAAACACGCGTCAGCCACTATTGATCATAATTTTGTTTCTTTGCAGATATCCACAATTTTGCTTTCTTTCTTAGCTATCTTCACAACTATAACTGTCAGATTCCGAAAGCCTGTTCTCTTACGAGCCACATAGGTTACTTAGGTTTCTCAAAAATCTAGTCGCCGAACATTTGTGGACCTTTAAACAATCGATCGATCGCTCTCTTCCTATTATATGCATCAATCATAAATTGTCTCGTGGAGCACGCTGGACTTGAAGCTATCAGATGCTGAAAGCGTTGAAGTACATAACAAGTACGCATCTGGAGTGAGTAAAATGTATGGAAAGAAAACAGACGAAGATAATATAGAATAAGCATTAAGGAAGTTTCCGATTTCATCCGAGCAAAAATTTTCAGAATAGAAGCAGGCTAAAACTCGACATGAAGCGCCGAAACAAAGTACAGGGGTTTGGGGGAGGTGTGGGTGTGGGCATGGGCTTGTAGTTCAGACACAGTCACGTATCAGCATCCAGATTCATCTCCCCACTTTACTCCCTCAACCGACAATTATGTTCTTACCCACACTCATACCCCACATCTACACCCACCTACACTTCACCCACAAAAGGTAATACTTCAAGAGGCCTTTTCGCTCCATTCAAGTGGATTGCATTGGTCAATCTAATTAGTCTTCGGATAAATTGGAACAAAATCTATTATTCCGATTGTGACTTTCGATTCTTTCAAGAATTTCGAATCCAAACGAAACTTGAAACCGTTGATGAGTCTCTTGAGCAAGAATGAAACCGGTTAAGGCTCCTCTGTATATACACAGACTTACAATCATACCCAACCACACCCAGACTCACATCAGCTTTCACGAGTCGTTATCGTATGCATGCCTCTTTCATGAAGGAAGAGCGTATTCTCTCTGCTGTTTGATTTCGCGTATATTTCGAAAGTGCACAGAATAAAATATAGTTATTCAACCGAATACTTGGCAAGTGCGTAGTAACTATTGTTCTGTCCATATTGAGCATAGATAACAACATCTTTTGAACCGCCAGTCACTTGCCTCTTTAGAATCAAGTCTTTATAACCATCGGCACTTAGCCATTTCGAATCAACTGCCAAATTGACTATTTTTGCGTCGGGAATCAAATAATGAATTCTTACGAGAGAGCCTTTCTTGAGTACACTACTCATCGGCTCATAAATTCGACACTTCGTTTTATGAAATTCCGGATATGTTCTAGGAAATGTCATTGGTTGTCGAAGATGAGTAACATTGACATAGAATTTGATAACAGTACCGTAAAATGATGCATTATCCCTGCCTTTTTTGCCAAAAACAAAAAATTTCGGGGGACCTGTGTGTTGAGGGGCGAATAGTAGTTGCCAAACTTCTTCCTTGCTGTCGAACTGCACTAATACATCATTCTTGATTCTGGAATCATTCTTGTCCTCGACATCGTAGTATTGTATTTGACAAGAAAGCTAGACGTCATTAGGTGCGCGTATAAGTACTTCAACATGCGATGCATTTTCAGATCATGGGATTGTCGCTCGCCGAAGTGGTGCTTCTACTTTGAACGAAATAGTTGATGAGAAACTATTGGGGTCCGACTTGTTCTTAGCCATAATGACAGCTTCAAACATGCCATCATGGCTAGGCGCAAATTTGCATTGCCAAAAGCCCTTCGTTCGGTCATAGAAAACTTGGTCATCACCTAAAACTTTTTCCTTATTATCATTTTTGAGCATACTAAGTAAGGCGACATAACCGGGTGTTTCCACTTGAATTTCGGCCTCTGACGCATTCTCAGGTAATATGATCGTGGCGCGATCAATCGGCGCTCGAATCCGAAGATGAAGATCGTGGCAGAGTTGCCATGTGTGTGAATAAGATACGGGTGGCATTTGAATATGTTTCACTTCGATTCTGAACAATACAGTAGAAGTGTAGCTACCCGTGTCTGATCTTTTCTTAGCGAAGAGGGTGGCTTTGAATGTGCCACTCTGATCAGGCGCAAATTTGCATCGCCAAAAGTTCATGCGTCGATCGAAGAAAACCTGATTTCCATCAAGAACCTCTACGTTATTAGTATTTTTGAGCACACCGAGCAAGACGGCGTTATCAGATGCTTTCACGTGAATTTCGACCTGAGATGCATTATCAGGTAATATGATCATTGCCCGATTGAATGGCCTCCCAATTTTAAGATCAAGATCGTGAAAGATTTGCCATGTTTGCGGAGAAGACACAGGCACTCATCCCATGTTTAATACTTCGATTTTGAATGATAGAATAGCTGCATAACTACCAGTAGCTAACTTCTTTTTAGCAAACACGATCGCTTCGAATATACCATTTTGGTCGTGTGCAAATTTGCATCACCAGAGACATTTGCATCGATCATGATAAACCATGTATCCACCAGTAATTCTCTTTCTGTCGCTATTCTCAAGTTCACCACTGAGCATAATATCTACGGGCGCTTGGATGAGAACTTCAGCATAGGACTCATTCTCGGCTAGAACGATTATGCCACGATCAAGGGGTGCTATTAGTGTGAGATTAAAATCGTAAGAGTTGCCTCGTATGGGGATATGATAAAGGGGGTGTTGGAAGTTGTTGTGCTTCGATCTTGAAAGATACAACAATTGTATAACTATTGGTGTCCGATCGTTTCTTAGCAAAAATGGTAGCTTCGAACATATCAATTCGGTCTGGTGCAAAATAGCATCGCCAAACATCTAGGTGTCGATCGTAAAACATTTGGGTTCCATGAATAATCTCCTTTCGAACACTATTTCTGAGTTGGGTATATAGTAAAAGGTCGGCGGGTGTCCGAATAAAGATTTGCGTGTGAGTGACCCGATTGTAGATTTTGATTGAATGTGTATTCAATGGCTTAATAATTTGTAAACTCAAACTGAAGAAATTTTCCCATGTTGTAGGAAAACTTATAGGATTCGATGGCATCTGTTCAACATTTAGTTTCAACTCGAGAACTGCATTATATGATGACGTGCTCATATTACGTCGCTTTCCAAATACTGTAATCGTATGCTTGCCCGTGCTAGCTGGAGCAAAATAGCAAAAGTTCATTTGTTTGTTAGTATCGAATCTGACCTGCTGTCCGCCTTCAATAATATTGTCATTTAATTTCAAATTGGCTATCAGATGCACATCGAGTGGTGTTCGAATGATGATCATGGCATACGATTTATCTGGAATAATGGTGGTATGAGCTTGGTGACGAGGATAAATCAATTCAAGATTGAGTTCAAAATAATTTCAAAGAAATATGGGCATCTGCATATATTGCGCAACTTTAATAGGCTCCCGTAATAATTGCCACTTATCAGCTATGGGAAAGTGATGATAGATCATCTGATTTGGGCATGGAAGAAAATAATAGGGATTTAGTATATGACTGAAAACCTTATGATCGTTAATAGAGCCGGCACTCCATGTTGAATCCATCAAATACCAATGTTGATCGATCTGAACAGCATTTCATACATGATCAACTTCGGTTGGTGGCTCGTCATAATCATTGAGACCATATCCTTTGGCATAGCCGGTCACACGTTCACATCGAATTCTCAGTTTATCCCATAAATACTTGTACAAATTAGCATATCCGGCACACGCACTTTTTTTCGTTCGAAATACTTCTTCTGCTGATTGATTCTCATAGTTTTTGTTAAAATATGCCTCTGTATCATACACGATATTGGATGAAATTCAGTAAAAAATAGTCCAATGTCGATCCATCAAAGATTTGTCGTTCAATAACTCTCTCATACTGTTGATAAGTTCTTGAATCGTATTCGGGCGCCATGAATCGATGATTGTTCGATAGAAACTATTTTCAATAAGTTTTTGCCGCTGTTCCATGAAAAAAGGAGGGCTGGACCATATCTCCCTATCAAAGAAAAATTGTTCCACTTCAAGCAGAACTGCTTCAACCACATAAAGTCAGCAAGAAACCCTTTTCTACAAGCACACCACCTTCATTCGACCACATCACTACAAGAGAAAAAGAACATTAACAAAGAGAATCACTCCATCCATGTCTCCCTTCACAAGCAGAAGTCCAAAAGACTTAGAGAGAAATTGATCATTTTATTTTTTCTTGTTGAGGAATGTTTCTATTGGAAATGGACTTTTTCTTGTATAAATGGTTATTTGTGCAGAGAAATGTCGTATCATGTCTGCATTCGCAAGAAGTCTGAAAGACTTAGAGTTTATCTTAAGATGATCTTGCAGAAGATATTGATGTTCAATAGTAGAAATGATTGAAATATTTTTGCGCAGTTATTCGTCCGGTTTTTTTTTACTATTAAGATGAAATGAAAAATATTCAAAGATCTATGAATAAATTTCTTTTTTATCTTAAGGGGACCCCCCCTTTCCTGAGCCTAAAAAATTTTTTTTCCATTTTTTTTTTTTTCGTGTAAAGATGTATCAAGGTCCCCTCTATGTGTGCTATAAAAATCAGAACCATCAAAGGTCGGGAAGTCTCTGAAAAACCAGGTGTTTTGGAGACCTATGCATTAAAAAAAAATTTTCTTTTTTTTAACATAAAGTTATATTATGACATGGTATACCTATACTTACGTATAAGCGAAAAAAAAAAATTTTCTACAAGTTTTTTTTATTTTGCATTTTTCTCAAAACTAGTTTTTTGGGTATCAAAAACCAGTTTCCTCCCTTTTTCTCCGCCATTTCAAGTCCGATCGGGCTGAAAATGTTTTTGGTGAGACTTCAAGTGATTTGGGTTGGGCGTTTTTTTTTTTTTGGATACCTTCTACCAATCAAGTTTGGCAGGCTTCGCAAAATTTTTAGGATCCAAAAAACCTAGAGATTTTGCGAAGTGCTCAGTATTTTGGTTCTCCAGCCTGAAGTATTTGGAATT